>VDFB02281492.1:345325500-345347796 GCA_007258455.2 Sequoia sempervirens | reverse complement strand
GTTAGGTGTCTCCCTCATATTTGGGGGAGTACGAGGAGTCCCATATACTCATGGTATCGTGGACTTAAAAAGGACCTTTACCTCCTCCTTTTTTTCACTTTATGTTTTTATATATTTGGACTATTAGTTCATGGAATTACAGCAAGGCCACTTTATGATTAATATTTATCATTTTCAGCCAATCAAAATTGAGTATTTTATTTATATGCATTATATTTTCATTCTCCTAAAGTAAAATGCATAATTTTTAATGTTTTGAATTTTCAAAATATAATAAAAAAATATTATAGGAAAATGAAGAGCGAGTGTTGAGCGCGGGTGGGTGTTGGGGTGTGCATGTCGTGCTCTTTCAATGCATGTCCTTCATTCCTTTGACGCAGATTCTGCTAGTTCAGATCTTTGTGTGGGTGGGTTCTTTTTTGCTTTCCAAGGGTGCTTGGTGTTAGTTTAGGGGGGTTTGTGTGTGGCAGGGTGAGGGTTGTCGTCTTTTTTGGCTGGGGTGTGGTGGGTCTAAGGATTTCCCTTGGCCTTTATTTTGTTACTAGGTTTTGAAGCTACTTAAAGATCAGCTTGCAGGCTTTCTTTTGTCGTTCTGCCTCTTTAGACATGGAAGCTTTTAAAAGAAATTTGAATGGAAAGGAGTCTTCCTCAATGGGGGGTTTCCCAAGAATTAAGAAGGTAAATGGTTATTTGGAGCGTTGTCAAGATCGTCCAAAATTGATGATTCAACTGGATTCCATTGCGGAGGATGTTACCTACTTGAGCAATCATGCTCTAATATGTAAATTCATGGGTCTTCATCTGTCTTTTCTAGCATTAGAATCTTGGACATGTCGAGTTTGGAATCTTGAAGAGAATATGGAGATAATGATGACTGCCAATAATTAGTTTTTGGTTTTTTTTCGTGCATGGTGGATAGGAATAAGGCATTTGAAGGGGGTCCATATTTCTACAATTAGATTGGGCTCTTCATCAAACCTTGGCATGAGGGTTTCAAGTTTGCTGAAGAACTTCCTATGTGGGTTCTAGTTTTAATTTATCTACCTCGGCTTCCTTTGGAATTTTGGAGAAGCAATATTTTGTATATGATAGCCAGACTGCTTGGAAAACCGGTTGAGCCTACCCAACAAACTTTGGACAAGAAGGTTATCTCTTATGTTCGAATTTGTGTTGAAGTTGATTTGAAAAATCCTTTGCCTGATTCTATAAAATAAATTGTTGGATCCTCTTCCTAGATTCAACAACTCAATTATGAAACTCTCCCTTTTTGTTGTCATGTTTGTCATGAATATGGGCATTTGTAAAGGAGGTGCCCTCAGATTAACTGGGTAGTTGTTGTAGCTAATGCTTCTTCTAAGATTGCTCTTTAGAATGATAATGGAAAGAATCCTATGATGGAGGGGGCTGCAGATATGAAGGGCTTTGTTCTTGTTAAGCCTCGTAATATGGGAGGGGTCAGAAGAGAGCTCTCAAGGATAGACAAAATGATGACATTTTAAATTTGTTTGATGCTTTGGATGACTTGGTTCAGGAAGAGAGAATTCCAATTGGGATCCCTCCTAGTACTAGTTCATTTGAAGTGGTCTTGCAAGAGGTTGAAGAAACCAAGAATCAAAACCAAGTTGGGGTGAACTTGCAGGTTGGGCAGATGGAGGTTGGTCAAATGGAAATGGATGTTCCTCTCTATCTATAGGATGCCTCCAAGCTTGTTGAATCTTCGACTATAAAGGATGATAGAGTTGTGTTGGTTTCCTCTCCTTCACAGGTGAAGGATCCTTTGGATTCAGGGAAAAATTGTGGGGTTATGTAGGTTTTGGGCTTGCAACAAAATTCCCTTAAAAAGGTGCCCTTGGAGAAAGCTTCTAAGGTGGGTCGCAAGAAAGACCAAGAGAAAGTTAGGTTGATGGGTGAGACTCTACTAGAATTTGAGTTGGTGAAAACCTTGGACTCTCATTACTCTCATCCCCATAAATGATTGTTATTTCATGGAATGTGAGGGGTTTGAATAGTACTCTTAGACAAAAGGCTATTTGTGAGATGATTGGATGTCAGTCTCCTGATATTGTCTTCATTTAGGAAACTAAGCTATCAATGGATGGTATGGTGGATAGAGCCTCTAGTGTTTCGCCATGTGCATGTTGTTAGTGTGTTCGTGCTTTTAGTAGCTCTAGAGGTGTGGCTTGTTTGTGGGATCTAAGAAAGGTTGTTCCTCTATGTTGGATCTTGAGTCGATCTTCTCTCTCTTTGATAGCTACTCGTTTAGAATTTGGTGAATCTTGTATTTTCACTAATGTTTATGCTCCCACTAATTTGATGGGTAAGTCCCAACTCTGGACTCATCTTAGATATGTCTGCTCTCTTGTTCCTTGGCATCCTTGGATTATGGCTTTAGATTTTAATGTTGTTTCTTGTTTAGAGGAGAAGAGAGGGGGGTATTGCTAATCTTGATACTGTTGCTTTTCTTCTTATATACAACATGGCTAATTTGAGTCTTATTGATGTGAAACCTAGTAATGGTATCTTCATTTGGAATAATCGAAGTTTTGGTGATGGTGCTATTTTTGAGAGGCTTGACAGGTTTCTTGTCTCCTATTTTTGGATTGGGAGAGTTGAATTACTAGCTCTAAGATCCTAGATTGGAGAGGTTTAGTTCACTGGCTGATTAAACTCTCAATTGTTCCTTTCAAAGCCCATAAGAATCCTTCTTTCAAGTTCCAACTCATTTGGTTATGTGATCCTTCTCTCCATGATTTGATGATATATTGGTGGCATAAGGGAAGACCTAGCAATGGTACAACTATATATACCTTCATCAAGAGATTGTAGTTTGTGAAATATAGACTCAAGAAGTGGAATATGCAATGTTTTAGGAATCTTCAACACAATAAGTTGACAGCCTAGGCTCATTTGAATTCTATCACCCACCAGATTCATGATCTTTGTCTCACGGTTGAGTTGTGTAGGGAAGAGGATATGGCAACTAAGGCTCTTGAGGAATGGGAGCTAAGGAGGATATTTTTTGGAAGCAAAAGTCCCAAATTGATTGGCTTTAGGAGGGGGATAGAAATACTACCTTCTTCCATCACTCTGTTATCACAAGGAGAAATGGTAATCTCATCAACTCTCTTGTTTCTTCTGAGGGAGTTAAGCTTTCTTCTCAGACTAAGTTTTCTCGAGAGGCTTACTAGTTCTTTTTAGCTCTTTTTACTGAAGACTCTCCCCTTGCAAGTTTCGAGGAAAATTTTTCTCCTTTTTTTTATTCCTTCTTTGGTTTCTCATGAGATGAATGATGCTCTTTTGCAGCCCATCTCTTTCCAAGAATTGGAGACTATTGTGTTTCAAATAAAAAAGGGTAAATCCCTTGGCCCTGATGGTTTTCCTATTGAATTTTTTAAAGTTTTATGGGAGATTATCATGGTGGACCTCTTGGAGGTAGTTTAGGAATCTCAAAGGAATAAAAAGATGTTGAGGGCCATGAACTCTACCTTTCTTGCTCTTATTTCAAAGAAGGAAGGTGCTTGTTCCTTGGATCAGTTTCACCCAATTGCTCTTTGCAATGTGGTTTATAAGATCATTACTAAGTTGATTGTAGAAAGGATTAAACAATGTCTTACCTCACTGACTTCTAATGAGAAGGGATAATTTGTTACTAGTAGACAAATTATAGATGGGGTTGTTATTGCTATTGAGGTCATTCATTCAATGGAAACCTCTAAGGAGAAGGCTATGTTCATTAAACTAGATATGGAAAAAGCTTAAATAACAGAGTCAAATGGGCCATTTTGTAGAAGGTTCTCTTAGCTTTTGGATTTGTTAGAGAGTGGTTTGACTAGATAATGAGTTGTGTGACTTCTACTTCTTTTTTTATGCTTATCAGTGGGGAGCCTTTTGAATTATTTGGAGGTTCAAGGGGTCTTCAGCAAGGGGATCCTCTTTTTCCTTACCTATTCATCATTATGGCTAAGAGGCTTGGAAGATTTATCAAGCCATAGGTTAGTAAAGGTTTGATTCAAGGGTGGAGCTAGGGTAACAGTTTGCCACATCTTTCCCACCTTTAATTTGTTGATGATATCGGTTTAATGGGAATGGCTAGAATAAATGAAGTGGTGAATTTAAGGAAGGCTTTTGATACTTATTTGGCTTCCTCTAGTCAAAAGATTAATGATAATAAGTCCTTTATTTTCTTTTTTAATACTTTGTATCTTAAATTCAGTCTAGGATTTCTCATATTCTTAGATTTCAAATTGGCACTCTTCCTCTAATCTATTTGTGGATTCCTCTTACTATGGGCCCTCAACCTAAAGATTTTTGGTAGGATGCCTTGGATAAATTTCATTAGAGGGTTAGCCATTGAACTCATAGGTAGCTATCTTCAGTAGGTCATGTGATCTTTCTCAAATTTGTTGTTCAATCTCATCCTATTTATCAGTGTTTTGTGCAGGTTGCTCCTACCTACTTTATTAGGGAATTTGATGCCCTAGCTCGTCAATTCATTTGGGAAAGTAATCTTCTCAATTCAAAGTGTAGTTTTGGTGTAGTTGGAATTAGTTTGTAGGACAAAATAGGAGGGTGGTCTTTGTCTCAACTCTACTAGTTTGAATGGTCAAGCTTTGGCTACTAAATTGTACTAGTAATGGTGCACTTTCCAGGATCAAGATTAGGGTAGAATTCTAACTTATTAGTATCATAGTGGGGTGGCTTCGTGTGATTTTCCTCGATATAGTCTCCTGGGGAAGGGATCTATGATTTGGGATACTCTCAAAAGAGGGGCTAAGCTGATTAAGGAGGGTCTTTTCTGGATTTGCAACAAGGGTTTAAAAGCTCTTTTTTGGTATGATTCTTGGGATGGTCATCCCCCTACTATATATTTTTTTCCTTATTTACAACCTCTCTATGATAGTATGATGGGAGTTGGTTGGAGTAAGGTGGAGGATTTCAAAACTGTTCAGGCCTTGGGCTAGGTTGAGGCTTTTCATTGGAAGGATCCCCAGGAGTGGCTTCATGAAGGTACTAAGGAGGCAAGACAAGAGCTTGCTAGGATTTTGGTTGGTAGAATGTACAACTCTCTCAAAGAAGGATATTTTGGCCCAGGGCCTTGATTTGAAGTGTAGATTTTTTGTTCCTTCTGGGTATAAGGAGTTGGATAGACAATTGTATGGTAAGGTTTGGGTCCCTTGGTGGAAGCAAGCATGAAATAAATTTTCTTGGCCTAAGTGTAACTTCTTCTTATGGTTGGTTGTTCAAAATAGCTGTCTTACTTGGTATAATCTTTGGAAGATAGGCTTCCAGGGTCCTTCCATCTGTGTTTTGTGTAACAATATTGAAGAGTGCTCTTCCCCCCTTTTCTTTTTGTGTCCTTATTCTAGGCATATTTGGCATAGTTGGTGGGGGATTTGGAATCATGCCCGTGTTCATGCCTCATATTTGTTGGAGTTTTAGCAAAGTCTAGGGAGGCATCCTGCTAAGAATGCTTTCCTTCAGATTACTTGGATTATTGGTCCTACCTTTAATACTATTTGGAACCTTTGGTTAGAAATAAATAGAAGGATTTTTCAAGATGTGAAGATGGTTGTGGATCATTTATGGGGGGAGATCTTCATTAAGATTCAAGAGATTATTTCATCCAAATGTGACCTTTCGGTTGCTGTGGATCCTAGTGATATTCCTTTTGTGAGGAATCTAAACTTGGTGGATAGAGGTTTTGGGTTCTCTTCTTGTGAGGGTCCTCATCAGGTCAAGAATAAGATTCATTGGGAGGGTTAGTGGCATCCTCCTCCCCAAAGAATTCTAACGATAAATACTGATGGATCTTCCAAGTGAATCCTAGGCATGTTAGGATTGGAGGTATTACCAGAGACAACCATGGTGGGGTGGTGTTTTTCTTTTCTATTTATAAGGGTCATCATTCCAACAATCTCATGGAGGCTCTTGTGATTCTTCATGCTATTGAAAGAAGTTGTTCTTTTGGCTGGAAAAGGAATATTTGTGACTCTGACTCACAGATTGTAGTTGATATGCTTAATGAGCATATATTTGATGGTGTTAATTGGCAGCTGGAGCTGTTGTGATTAAACATATTGTGAATCTATGGAGTTCTTTAGAATTTGTTTCTTTCTGACATATTCCCAGGGAATGGAATAGATTGGCTAACTTATTCATGAAATGGGCTTATGAGCATCCACAAAGGTAGAATATTGATGAATGGGGACTTTTATCCCCAAACTTGTCTTTTTCACTCAAAAAGATAATCATGGAGGACTCTCATATGTAATTGGTTCCTCGGTTGGGTTCCTTTGGGGACTTTTGTTACTGGGATTGTTAGTTGTTTTGTGGGCTTGCTGCCTGCTACTTTGCAATTCTTCTTTAATTCAATAGATTTTAATCCCCTTTTATATATAATTTTTTATTTTAAAAAAAATAAATTATAATTTAATATAACTTTAAATTTATATCATCCACAACAATTTATTTACTCTTAACAATAAATATTATTCTTTTAAATTTGAAGGTAAAGAAATTTTAGAAGTTATAATAAATACTATTAAATATATATTATATTATAGTATGATATATTATGTTTTATTATAATTTATCATTTAATATATACTATAATATATTATAGTGTATTATATAATAAACTACAACATAATATTATTATATTTTAATTCTTAATTGAATTTAATATATTATAGTTTTTAATAATTAAGTATAATTATTAATATTATAATCTAGGTTTTATTTTACTTCATATTTTTTCCTTTGTCATATATATTATGGATTTTAATTTTAAAATTAAAATTTTTATTGAATAATATAAAAACATTGAATTACCTCAATTTATCAATTAAATTATTTTTTCCAAATTACTATGAATAATTAAATTATTCAATTAAATTACTCTATAATAGCTCTAAACATTAACAATTAATATTTAGAATTTCATCAACAAAAGATTTTTATAACTTTTTCTATCCATTGCTTGTTCCATCAAAATATTCCACTTAAAAAAAAAAATTAAATAAAATAACCTAAATTTAAATTAAACTCCAAATCCACCACTTATCCTAATTTCTTAAATTAAATTGACTAACTTCTAAACATGAATAAATACAAAACATTACAACAACTCATAATATTTAATTACCAAAAATTAAAGTTATGCAAAAGCAAAAAGACAAATATATATAACTGTTTTTATTTTTTCTATTTGTAATTGTAGGAAGAATTCAAATAAAAATAAATGTCTCCAAATAGAAATGGTAAGGTTTATTTATGTACTAGGAATTTGATTCATTTTTCCCAATAAAAGTATATATTTTTTATGTTATTAAATTTATTCACTTTGTAAAAATTATTTTTCTTCACAATTTTTATTTTAAGAAATTAATAAAGATCATGATTAATTTTATATTTTCTTAATCATATTAAAGAGATTTATCCAATCAAATGCATGAATAATGTTTCAAAAAAAATATTTTTTTTGTTGGTATACATATAATATAATATAGCTTGATTGTTTTTAAGGAACCCACAACCTCCCTAAAGGAGCCATTCATCCCCAATAAAAATATAAATTTATTATTCATAATAATTTTGATATTTAATTTATAACAATATAAATGATTAAATAATTTAAAATTAAAAAAAATAAAATATTTTTCTATTCAAATATATATAACTCAAAAATTAAATTTTATTTTATATATAATATATATAAAATAATTTTTATATTCAATTTAAGACAATATAAAGCAATTAAATAATTTAAATAAAAAACTTAATCATATTTTTTAATTCAAATACGTATAACTCTAAAGAAAATCACTTTTTGAAAAATATAAATATTTATAATTGAAAAAGTTTTCAAGTATGTCGATTAATTTATCAAAATTAACCAAACACTTTATTTTCTCTCTTTTTCAAATAAAAATAATAATAATCATGATGTAATAAATTTTGTTCGAACAATGTCAATAATGTACTTCAAGAATTATTCTATTTTATTTCATTTTTATAAATAGATCTATGAGGCTATACAACAATAATAAGTATAATTAAAGTACTATAAATATTAAACAACTTTTTTTAAAACATTGTAATTTAACAATAATGGCATTTATAAATTTCCTACACCATTACTTTCTTCCTTCCTAAACCAAATTCAGATGTATATTATAAGTAAACAATTATTCTAAATAAGAATTTTGTAGAATCTTTTATTTTCCAAGATGAGGATTTCATAACCCATTCAAAATCTTTATCCATACAATTTAAAATTTCAAATCTGCACAATTTTATAAACAAATTTCACATCCATGACCAAAATATATTTTCCCACCTCCCATCACAAGGTTTGTTCTAAGTTAGGAGGTCTTCATAGAAACCAAGTTTCATGACATAATTATCAAAGTTAACAAAGCAAAGGAACAATTATTGAAATGTTCAATGGAAAGAAATAGTGGGATATAAATATCATTTGGTTAAGAATGGGCAGTGTGATTGATGAAAGTCAACAAAAATGAAAATGGTCATGTGATTAATAAAATTAATAGAGAAAGAGAGTGAATTTTAGGGGGAGAAAAGTTAATGGAAATTAATTGAGAAAGTGACATTCAAAGCAATATTTTAAATTTTTTAAATTATATATATTTTTTAGATTGTGAATAATTTGATAAATAAGTGTTTATATTATGATTTATAATATAGTGTTGCATATATTCATAAAATAGGTGGGTGAAAATAGTCAAACCTCTAAAGTCTATACAGGGCAACAATCTAAAGTATATAAATAAAAACCAAGTTACTAAATGGCAAGAGCAATAGCAATGGGGGGAGGAGGAGGATCGTGGTCATCCAATTTACCCCATACATCAACAACATCTAGAGTGTCCATGAGAGGTTCCTACCCATTAATATCATTTTTTTTCATTTGCACAAATAGGTGAAATACCAAGAGCCAATTGAAATAATTTACTATGATGAAACCAACTAGTAGCACCTCCCATTGACCACCTAGAAGTTTCTCCCACAGGCAGTGGGTAGTTGGACTATTGAAGAGTATGCCACAACCTATAAGAAAGCTAAGGTAGGGGGAAAACTTCCTACATTAATCTTAAGAGGAGATTTATGCCAAAAAAAAGATATTTACAACAATTACATAAACTAAACACAAATAAACATAATACCATATATACGACGACACATGGATTCATGTGGAGAAAACCCTTTTGGGAGAAAAACCCCACACTTCAAAAGTACCTCAATATATTATTTAGAAATCAACAAGATTACAATATACTTGCAAAGAAAGCTTTAACATGAGCATCACTAACTAGAGATTCAAAGTCAACTCACTTAGTGTATATATTTCATACACATAGTCTTTAAGCCTACTTAGACATCCCATTGACTCTTTTTCATGTGAGGTGTCAATATAAATAGGTGTCTTTAGAGGTGTTGACTCACTTTTGACACCTGTTCCTACATTTTTGGTAGGAAACTTGCCACCACTCCTTGAGTGAGGAGTCTTATCCTCATTTCATGGAGGTCAAGTGTCTCCTTCATTCTTATTTATGTACGCCTTATTAATTAATCTGTTGATCGACTTCATACTGTTTTGTGTTCATTGTGCTTGTTATCTATTTTCTAATATTATAAGTTCTTTCATGATATCAAAACTAGATGAAGATTATTGCAGGCCATGAGGTGAATCAATTCATTATATTTTTGTATTAATCGTCTTTGCATGTTGACAATTCATAGGCAAGGTGTTTCAACCTAGGTAGAAATCTTCTGGTAACTAGCATTTAAAATCTGTGTGTTTAGAGAATCACTCTACAAACCCTCATTACTACGACCGCTGAGCTATTTATTGGGAGCCTCGACCTTGACGTGATTTAGGGGGGTAGTTTCATTTTTTTGCAGCGGCATGCCCAGTCATAGAGGGGCGTGTTTCATTTTTGTAGACAATTTCATCTATTTCAGGTCGCAATTCAACCTTTTTAAGGCTACAAAGAGGCGTGGAGGTGAGATTTCCCTCACCCATGCGATTTTGGAGACTGGTGACTGTGACATTAGATTATTGCAAGCTTACGACTAATCATTGTTGGTTGTGACTGATCATTAGAGGCCATGTTTTTCTCATTGTAGGTTGATTCTCATCTGTAGACCTGAAATAACTCTATGCATGGGGAACCAAAATTTCTCTACGTAGGGGCGAATTGGGAGTATGAATTAAGTGAAGTGGATGGTTATCAAATTGGCGCTAAGGAAGACCACTACTGTTCATTACCAAATAGTGTAATTTGTTGATGTCAGCATAGACCCTAGGGCATATGTCAGCAGGGGAGGGGGCAAACCTTCTCATTTTTAAGCCCTTGGTCACATGGTAAATAAGCTCTTGGTTCTTTCAGCCCAAGGGGGCTTAAATTTTCTCTTCTTTTTTTTTCCTTCATTCTAATTTTTTGGTGCAAAAAATTATTTTTTAAAAATCTGAAAATTATTTTGCAAGAAGGCAAGTTAAATTATAAAGGTGTAAAATTTGAAAGCTTCATAACTTTTGCTCAATAGTTCGGATTTGAGTGTCATTTTATGTAAAAGTGCTTATTTTTCACCATGAATCCAAAGAGAATAATATTGCACTCATACTATAAAAGTGCTCATTTATGACTCTTTTGGGTTAGTTACAAAGAACTCCTATAAAGTTCCAAATTGGGGGAAACAAATAATCAAGGAGAGTGTTGTGTGTGGTCCATTTTCACAATTCCTTGAGAAGTATTTTTGTGTGTTGTGTTTTTCCTTCACTTTTGTACACATTTCTAAGTTCCTCATTTCTGCATTTCTACAATGAAACTATCTAAAGTCTAGCAACATGGAGTCTAATGTTATACCTATTTTTTCACTTCAAGCTCAAACAGTAGAGCTGAATGAAGTTCATCATTTATAGGTAAGGAAAATTTTCATGTTTTGCTGATTAAGTGTTCATTGATCATCATTGAGATCATCTTACATATGAATCATAGTTTTATTGTGCAAACATTTAAAAACATAAAATTGAGAAAATTTGCATAGTGATGCTTTTATTCATTTTGTAAAAATGTTGAATCTCGCACAAGCCGCGAGAGTAACTCAGTTTGATTCTAACAATCAAAAGATAAATACAAAATTCAAATGTACAAACTACACAGCTAAAAATAACATAAGCACAAAGGAGAGAAGAAATTCATCATTGCCTGTAATGATGAATCACTTTCGTTGGTGCTTCCAGCCATCGTGCCTCCAAGCAGCTGCAGCCTCACTTCCTCACTCCATGAACCTGCAAAATTATAAAGGAAATGGCATTAGAGTTATACTCTAAGAAATGGTGAATTACTTTCTACCTTACGCCTATGCTACAGACAGGACTGTAATTTACATTAAACCAAGCATTCATCAGATGAAAGCGTCGACAATCAAGAAAAACGTAATTCAATGGAAGCTTTCAGCTTCTTTTATTTTTGCTAACATGTTTGTTTTAGTGTGCAGGTAAAGATTCATCATGTTCGTGGTTATTTCGTCAGATATGTGGAGTAAAACGGGCTCCCACAAGGGTAGAGCCCAGCATATCACAAAGATACTTCTTATTTGCATCATATTCAAGGAAAGAAACAATCATCATCTAAAACTGTCATCAAGAAGTCTAATTCAACATGGTAAAACAAATTGTGCAACTATTTTTGCTCATCATTCAAAGGAAACAATTAGAAATATATTGCATTTATCATCTTTTGTTTCAGCTCCGCCTTTTATTTATGTTTACATTTTAATAAGGTATTGAGCCCTTTATACTGAAAGGAAAGTAGTGAACAAATTTGTTTTCAGCAGAAGGTGTTAAATGATAGCAGTCAAGGTTACTTTGAAGGACAGCTTTGAATACCTGGTTACCAAGTTATGGAAAACAGTAAATGATGAATAGAAATAAAAATGACATTTTTCTTCTTATATTGATGTCCCTGATTGTTTAAGGAAGCATCAAACCCAACAACATCCATGAAACAACAAGGAGAATTGCTTAATGAGTATATCAACAAAGATGCAAGGTGTGCACTATATAAAATAACATGAAGAATGAGGGAATAACAATACAGTGGTGCATCATGTGAACTTGGAGAGAAGATTGTGAAAGCAGTTGAGACAGAACAATCCAGAAACAAAAGAGACCATTCAAGCGTACTCTCCAACATTCCATTTTGTATTTAAGGCATTTATTTATCATGAGCATAAACAACATTCATGATAATGAGAGCTTAATATCAGGAAGAAGTCTCAATATGTGGGAAAGAGATGCATCTATCAAGATATAAAGGAGCAACAGTCATTTGAGGGACATCCAATGCCATGAATGAAGACATATTGCTCAAAGAAATGTCCATTTTCTTGCTAATTACAAAGGATAGTTTCAGTCGTTTGTGCTCCCTGTAGTGGTTGATATGGTATGGTCCTTGGAAAGGAATGAATGGATTCTAAGTACAATAATATGGAAGCAATATAGCAAGATGAAGAGGCTGCAACTTGTACATGTCAAAATTACAAATATAATGTCTGTCCCAGCTTAGGAAAATCTTCAAGATAACAAAATTACAAGTTAATGTTAATCCAATTGAAGATACAAAGCATCAAAGTTTTATGTTTGTGCCAGAACACATCCTATCCAGAATGCCTCAGGCTATAGCCAGTGACATACAAGAATTTCTGAACAAAGACAAAATAATGATGATTGAGTTGATACAAAGGAATTTAGGAATGTTATGAGAAATACCTAGATACAAAATGAGATACTCACAATGAAAATGTTACAGTGTTTACTCCGACCTTGCTCAGAAATGCTTTTGTGATGGTAAAAAGGAAAATTTCTTCTTACCCATTTAGGGATTTTGCTCCAAAAATATATCTAGAAAAATGCTGAAGGAAACAAAATTTCATTTACATTGTAACTTCAAGCTCGAATCAAGCATATATTATGTAGAAAGTAAGTTTTCCAAGGGTTTCAAATGGTAAGCATTTTATCCGTTGTTTATTGGTGAAAATGCCCAAGATCGTGTTTTCTTACCATAGGAGAATATCGGCCTCAAAGCAGAAAAAGATAAATAGAATGGAGACAAGGCGTTCATCATGATCACAAAATAAGAGAACCCAAATCAGAGTTAAGATAGTCGTGGCCAGATTCATGATAGATATCTTCAGGTTCTAAATGAATATGTTCAGGAATAGAAAGGAAAAGTCTGGGGTACCCATTATCTACAATCAAAATGATTAGAACAGCTTCAAAAATGTAAGATTTTCAATTTCTATGGTTTCAAAATAGAAAGAACAGTATGGGTTTTTGTTAAAGAATGCGAGTTACCTGGTGATATTGCTCAAATGATGAGTTTAAGCTCAATTCCAACTCTCATGGCGGCCAGAAATCGGCAAATACAAAGATACAAAATGTAGGTGACAACAACAAGTTAGAATTTCATCACAGCCGTGCCATTTAAACCTCAAGAAAAGCATTCAAATGCTTGAAAACACTCAGGTTTGAAACGAAACGAACTTCATTTTACCTACTACGTCCAGAATCTCTCAAAGAATTATCAAAATCATCAGGAAAGAAGATCAAGTTCCAGTTGAAACCCTACCAAGCGGTGGCGGACGATTTCTTCCAGAAGTTTCTCCAAGTCAAATGCAAGTAATGATAATGTTTTTAGGGTTTGATGGCTCTTTGTCCATTCGCCCTAAGACAAATGGGGTTTGATTATTGACATAATCATTATGAGATAAATGTGGTCGGCTTTTCCTTAATTATTGCATGAGATAAATATGGTCGACTATAATATAAATGATGGGGTTGTCTTATTTTTGATGAATGGAATATGCCTGTTTTCAATATATGCTAAGTGTAACATATAAAGCCATGAGGGGAGAATAGTATTTTCAAATTTTGCAAAATAATTATTCTTGTTTATTTATTTGCATTATATCATGTAAGCTAATTAATTAAGTGATGTTATAAATCATTTAATTAATTTAGCGTTTTAAAATGCAAATAAATAAATGTTATGTAAAGTTGAGTTGTAACTTTTGTCTCAACTGAAGATTAAATCATGCATGGATTGAGTTCAAGATATCACTGACAGATTGATACAAACAAGGGGATTTTCGCATGCTTGGACTCGTTATTTACAGCTTTCCAGTTTAGTTTGAGTTGCAGATTGGTTACATGCTTTATGACTTTCAGTTCGAGATTGAGTTCACTCATTTTTGCATGAGTTTGAACCACATTTTTAGGGATTTTTACTTGTGCTCGGATTTCACTTTGGGATTGTCATATTTTCACTTTCAGATCACTTTCAGTTGCTTATTCATGCACTTTGGAGTGCCTTCATATTGTATATATTGAAAAAGTTTATCTTTTTCAATTCAGTTCTTGTTTTTCAACCTTTGCACTCTGTAAAGTGAATCATCCAACTCAGCTTCAGTTAATACACTAGTGTTTTACAGGTTTACTTATATATCTTTTGCAAATATTCATTCAAATTATAGTAAAATCAAAGTCGCTTTATCATTTGGCAATCTTTAGAATGATTTGATGAAGTTTTATTGTGTTTAACTATCGAGAACTTTTAAAACCTTTGTCTCATTTATATTTGCATGCATTGAATAGTTAAAGTCACAAAGTCTAAAGTTTGTAAATGAATAATATTCTTCTTTGCTATGAAAACCCTATTTTCCTTCAAAGGTAATTTATTCAAGCCTTCCTTAGAATCAATTTTGTGGTGAAGACTGTCAAAATTGACTTGTGTGGATAGTTTTTCTGAGGTTTATTGTGAATCAAAATTGCAGATCTTTATCAATTAGGTGCA
Source organism: Sequoia sempervirens (assembly GCA_007258455.2). NCBI lineage: Eukaryota > Viridiplantae > Streptophyta > Pinopsida > Cupressales > Cupressaceae > Sequoia > Sequoia sempervirens. The sequence continues at coordinate 345,332,917 of VDFB02281492.1, read as the reverse complement.
TTACCTTCAATTTACAGTTTCTCGCATTTAGATTTAGTCTTTCTCCCTTTTCCAACAAATCACTCAGTTATTAACTAGAAAATTAAATAGGAACCAGCCTAGAATCTGGAGGTCTAATTCCTTATAGGATACCCACAGCCTGGAATTAGTTCCAATATTTCAACAGATTGCTGAATTTCAATATTCAAGCATTCGGTGCAATCTCTACATTGATAAGTGGTGGGTACCAAGAAGATGGAATAACCGAGAAAGCCCGGAGCCGAACCTGCTTGTGTCCTATCCTCCATCACTCTTTTCCAGCTGTAATGAATGGGTCACCCTACCATACTCTATTCAACGTGCCTAAGCCTCGCACCGCGCGTCTGGAATGGATGAAAGAAAGGGCCTCATGCCCTTAGAATAGTAGGGGCGGGTGGGTGAGAAACTATAGTTGCTCCACCCATAATTAATGAGTCGATCAATCTCCTTCGTCATCATCATGATTACAATAGTTACTATACTACCCCTAACACCTTTCAATTATCATGATTGGAAGATGAAAGTAATTCTTGTGCTTAAGAACAAAAGTTTATATAGGGTAACTATGGGAATGAAGAACGAACCTACAAAAACTAAAGACAAAGAAAAGTTTTTCAATAAGTATTATCAAGCATTTGGCTTCCTATGTTTAAATTTGTCTCCTAAATTGTTGTTTCATGTTGAGAATTTAAAAACACCCAACGAAGTTTGGGAAGCTCTTAACAAACTATTTACCTGAAAATTGATGAACTTAGAAACCATGAGTTGGAAAATAAACTCTTAGGTCTTAGTCCTTGGAGCTTTTCAACACTACAAAACTTTTTCACTAAATTTAAATCTTTAAAGTTGCAATTAAAAGATTGTGGAATTGACAATCCTTGTTGTACTTTCCAAGCTAGGTCCAAAATTTTCTATGATTGTCTCAACTTTATACTCTACTAAACGGGCTCTTGGAGCCTCATGGTCAATTCCCACACTTGATAACTTTATTGTTGATCTCACAAGGGAGCAAGAAAAGTTAATTCAAATGGTAACTTTGAAATCTACTAAGCCTCAAGCCCTACTTGCATGGAATGAAACACAACAAACTTCAAAAGGAGAGAAGAAGAACACTAAAAAGGACAAGGGAGTTAAGAAAGAAGGAAAATTTGACAACTCCAAAATGGATAACTTTTCTCAAAGTAAGCCAATTACTAAGAAAATTAAATGTGCCTTATGTAAAATACTTCTTGATGAGGGTACTCCCCTTACAAAACCCCACACACACAAATAAAAAAGAGAGATAATTAAAAAATGCAGAAAGAAACACTTGCTTTCTATTATCTTGATGAAGTGAAATTACAATACTAAAAAAATAACGTACTACAACCACATAGGCCTTCTCATTATAGAAATTTGCAATCCAAAAACCATGATCTGCACTACCAAAGATTTCTTGTGTAACCCTTGTTTTCCCTCTTTATCCAAGAAATGTAACTACCTTAGAATATTCTAGAAGGTGTAACCCCATTTTGGCGCCAAAAATTTCACTATCTATTTCATGCTCTAGAAGATTTTTATTTTTAAATTATTTTATATTTATATTTATATAATTTACAACTTCTCGAGGTCATAACTTTCAATCCAAGCATTAGATTTTCAATTGTAATATATTGTTGGAAAGCTTGTGAAGATATCTACAACCATCTTTCACCAAATCTAAAAGATCAAAAACATTGCACCTTGTTTTGGGGCTCCAAAGGGCCTCAATTTTCAGTTTTAAACTTTATTAGAGAAATTCCTTAGGATAAAAATTTAATATCTTCCAAATACTATAAGATTTTGAGATGTTTATTTCACAAAAAATCTTATTTTCTAATTTCACTCCTTGGGGTCATTTTTTGTGTCCATAGGAACTTGAATAGGTCGACTTATTAAAAAATAGTAGGTGACTTTTTTTGGTTGTTTCAAACTTCTAACTATCCTAAAGACTGCATGAGTCACCATGGGCCCTAAAACTCTAAGGAAACTACAAACAAAATGAAAATACAATATTTTTGGGTGATGCAAGATTGCTCTTATACCACTGGATGCTCCCACATCAAACACGATGAACATCAATGCATGAGGAAACAAATTGAACCTCTTACACATATTCTCCAAAGAATAATATAGGGTTACTTGATTCTATCAAGGCATCTTCATCAACTCAAGAAAACACTAAGGAAAAAGAGAAATCAATGGGTAATGCCTTAGTTTCTATAACATCTTCATCTCCATCATGAATTATAGACTTTGCTACTTCACACCATATGGGTTATTCATAGGTTTTTTTTCACCCTTAGATCCATCTAGTATGTCCATAATAACCTTAGGTGATGATACTCCAACATTGGTAAAAGGGAGAGGGTCTGTTGAAATTGAAGGAGGAACATTTTCAATTTTTTTAAGTGTACCTTTACTATCAACTAATTTCCTTTTAGTGTATCAAATAACTCAATTAGGGAAGGGAACGAGAGTACACTTCTCTCCAAATTTAGTTGAGATAAGAGAATTGCAAAGAAACAATTTGGTAGAAATAGGGGAGGAAAATCACCAATCCAAATTATATACCTTCTCCAATTTTGCTACAGATATTTCTCCCAAAGCACTACTAACTCATTTAGATGAAGTTAGAAAATTATGGCATGAGCGGTTTTGCCATCTCAACTATTGCTATCTTGAGCAACTATGTCAACATAATATGGTCAAGGGATTACCTAAGGTTAAATTTTCTAAGGGACTTTTTGAAGGTTGTGCACTTGGAAAACATCTAGAAGAAAAATTTGACAAAGGAAAATCATGAAGGGAAAAACAAGTTTTAAAACTTGTTCACAGTAATGTTTAAGGGGCTTTTCCCCATCCATCTTTTACAAAGGATAGATATGTTCTCACCTTTATTGATGATTTATCATGTTTTACATGGGTCTACTTCCTTAGGAAAAAATAAAAGGTATTTGAACCTTTTCAAGATTTAAAAGCTCTTGTCGAAAAACATTTAGGGAAGTCATCAAAGTTCTTTGAATAGATGATGGGGTTGAGTATTTCAACAACCATTTTGAGTAGTTTTTCATATCAGAGGGGATAGATGTGTAGCACACAGTTCTTTATACCCCCAAAAAATTGGTGTTTCCAAATGAAAAAATAGATTTTTAAAAGAGATGGGTAATTGTATGATTCAGTCTAAGGGCCTCACACCATCGTACTTGGTAGATGTAGTCAATTGTGCATGTTATATTCAGAATAGAGTTCCTCATAAAGCCTTGAATGGTATCACTACCTTTGAATCTTGGAAAGGATAGAAACTGGCAATCACCTACTCCACCCTACCATATATGAGTTATTTATTGAGAGGTGTTAAGTTTCAAGAAACATCTCTTGAAACTATACTTGACATTTCTCAACATATTATGGACTCACCAGACCTTGATTACCATATTGACAATTCAAATCATTCTTAGCAAATTCCTAGTGCAACATCTTGTTCTTATAGTTTTCACAGTGAACACAATGATGAGGGTTCATATTCATCTAGTTTAGAGATTTCATTGGAAGTTGATATTTCTACACTAGAATCACCCACATCTCAAACTCTACATAGGGTAGATACATCGGTACACAATCTAGCAAATGATAGACAACTTCAGACATATTTTTAGGGGGGGAAAATCCTTTTTTTCAGTTTCTTATCCACAAAAATTTAGAGAGGCCATAGGAATACTTGATTGGGATATCATTATGGCTGAGGAATATGATTCCTTGATTACAAATTAGACTTGGGATTTTAGTTCCCTTCCTAAGGGAAGGAAGAAAATTTGATGTAGATGGATATATCAAACTAAATTTGCAAAGACGGGTTATTTGATCAATACAAAGGATGGTTGGTTGCTAAAGGTTTTTCACAAGTTACAAGCATTGACTATACAGAAACCTTTGCACTAGTTGCTAAAATGACTTCAATTCAACTCACATTAGCTATAGCCTCATCACATAAATGGGCTATACATTTGAAGAATGTGAAGAGTGCATTTCTTCATGGAGAACTTGAGGAAGAAATCTACATGTAACAACCAAGGTTTGTTTAGGATTCATCCTTAGTTTGTATACTTAGGAAATCTCTCTATGGAGTCAAACAAGCCCCTAGGGCTTGGTATGCCAAGATGGATTCCCACCTCCTATATTTAGATTTTACTAGAAGTCTTTCAGATCCTAATGTGTATCTATTGCGGTAGGATGATTCACTTTTTATAGTAGTTCTATATGTTGATGATATTTTGATTACCCATAGTGCTTCATCTACCTTTGCAACAGTGAGGTCATCACTTCAAGACAAATTTGACATGACAAACCTGGGATTATTGCACTACTTCCTTGGCATTGAGATTTCACAGTCTACTTCAGGGATCACTCTTGCATAACCTAAGTATATTTGTGATCTACTTGCATAGTTTCACATGACTAGTTGTAAACCATGTACGAATCCCTTTCTATTTGGAGTCAAGTTGGAGACTTCCTATACTATATCTTTGGTTGATGCTACTTTTTATAGACAAGGTAGTATTATATACTTGAGTTATACTAGGCCAAATGTTTCAAGATTTATGAAGGAACCTAATGAGCTACATTGGAAAGTAGCTAAGAGGATCCTTCATTACCTTCTTAGTACTCTTGGGTTTGGGATTCACTACAAAGTTGGTTCATTAGTTGACTTGGTTGGTTTTACAGATTCAAATTAGGTTGGTGATACTAAGCATTGTAAGTCCAATTTAGGTTACAATTTTTTAATTGGTTTAGGTCCTATTAGTTGGTCTACCAAGAAGTAGAATGCTATTGTTATACCATCCATAGAGGTAGAGTTCAACGGGGTTATTAACTCAACTATTGATGCTATATGGCTTTAGGGAATTATATCTAAGTTTATTATTCCTTCTAGGCAACCCATAGTCATCTATTGTGACAACCAGAGCACCATTTAGGTGCGCATGAATCTGGTACACCATTAGTGAGCTAAACAAATAGAAATTCATATGCATTATATTCAAGAGTTGATTTATGGAAAAATCATCGACTTAGTCTTTTCTAGTCTTTAGAGTAGGTTGCTAACATTTTCACCAAACCTTTTACTAAGAGAAAGTTCATTCACTATGAGCTCTTCTTAGCATGCAATATACATCAAAAACAACATCATCCATGGGGTGGTGGCACTTTCTATTCTTCTCCAAATCTTATCTCTCTTTTATAGGATATTTTTTTCCCATTGGGTTTTCTATCTTACTCCATTTATGAGAGAATGCATTGTAAAAGGGTACCTTATCAGGCTTCATGGCCAGGACCCATTTCTTTTGCATTGTACATGGGTACCTCACCATGCTAGTAGCCAAGACCCATTTCTTTTATGCCCACATAAGCTATCCTTAAGTGGGGTGTTAGTGTATATATTTTCTACATATAGTCTTTAAGCATGCTTAGGTGTCCCTTTGACTCTTTCTCACATGACGTGTCAATGTAGATAGGCTTCTTTAGAGGTGTTGACTCACTTTTGAAACCTATTCGTATATTTTTGGTAGGCCACTCGCCACCACTCCATGAGTGAGGAGTCATATACTCATTTCAAGGAGGTAGGGTGCCTCCTTCATTCCTATTTATGTATGCCTTGTTGATCTAATCTATTGGTTGAATTCATATTGTTTTGTGCTCATTGTGCTTGTTATCAATTCTCTAATATTGTAGGTTCTTTCAAACTCAACATCTATAAAAATCTCACACACAACCTCCATATCAAGCACCTAATATATTAGAGATATGATATATGAAACTATCAAATAGTATTAGAACCATGAGCTAAAACCACAAAAAAAATGAAGTTTAATTTATCTCCAATGGCAGATTCCCTATCATGTGTTAAAACAAACACCAACACGTGTAACTCCCCTTTATAGTTTTTTATGTCCAACACATTTTCATATTTTTCAATTCGAGAGACCTAACTTTTGGAGGTTATAAATTTGTATCCAAGAGGCCAATTGACGAATCATTTGAACTATTGGAAAGCTCATGAAGAGCTATATCAAGCTATAACCCACAATGTCAATTATGATCACTTTTGGGTCCATAAATGGCCTCCATGTTCTTCAAAATTGACTTTGAAACTTTTAAAAATGGAAACTTTAGTATCTTGAAATTCAGACATGATCTTGGTTTGAAACATTACCAATATTTTTATTTGAAAATTCCGTAGCATTGAAAACAAATTGGGCCAATTTGTGCTCAAATATAAAGTTACTATAAATAGTAAACTTTAGTAATTGCAAGGTTGAGACACGTTTTTCCTAACATTCTCCCACTTGTTGAATATTTTGCAAGAGAAAAGGGAGTATCAACATTATGATTTAATTGGTATGGGCTAAAAGCCCCATAGACTTTGAACACCATCTAAAATTCTCTATGCTCATAGGATTAGTTAAAAATTCTAGAACATTAATTCGAGTCTTTACCTTAACTAGCTTCACCCTACCATTCTCAACCATATCTCTAACCAAATGATTTTGTGCATGTACGTGCTTAGTTCTAGCATGAAATTTTGGGTTCTTAGCTAGGCACATCACACTCTAATTATCATAATAAGCTATCAAGCTACAATTTATTGTTGGTGTAAATAAGTATTTTACTTATTACACTTTACTTAAGCTTACTTAGGGAATGCATATCATTATAGGTTGCACTTGTGACACCTAGCTATTTTCATCTTGCATCTAGGTTTGTGCATATATTGAGAGATGTGATTAGGACACTTAGGGAAGTGTGTGTAGGAGAAATCCCACTCTTTGTGGTGTGATATAGTTATCACCTTTTTATCTCCACTTTTTGTGGCATGATAATTCCACTTTAGGTGGGTGATCCACCTTTCATGAAATTATCTATTATTTCTTTCTACCTACCCTACACATGATTGGGACACTTGTCTCATTCATGGCCCTTCACTGTGTCCTAGCTTTCCTTTATAAGCAAGCCTTGTACATACTTGTAATTGAGCATCTTCATGCATATTGAGAATACAATTATTATATTCTCTCATCTTCTCTCTCTCTTTTTTGCTATCTTTGATCTCTTGATCCTATCATTGCTTTTCATAAGTTCTTACATGGTATTAGTGCGGTTGGAGGTTCTTTGCATAGCCATTGCTTAGAGATCTTAGTTCGTGTGAAGGTGGTCAAGAGGAAAATCTGAGGAGCAACAACATTTTAGTGTGTCTTAGACCGGATCTAACCTCCAATTAGGATTCAAAAGGTTTTTTTTAGTCAAGATAGCCTTTCATCTTGTCGAAATCTGACACTGAGATCTGACACCGAGAGCTCTAGATTGAAAAAATCGCCAATTTGAG
>VDFB02281492.1:344539033-344642178 GCA_007258455.2 Sequoia sempervirens | reverse complement strand
CAAACCCTTTAGTTTAGAGGGTCGGTCACCTAGTTGGTCATCAAATTTAATTTTTCCTAAAGTCAAGTATTAATATTTCCCCAAATGACTTAAGCTTAAGTCATTCATCTACGAGGGTCAAGTCACCATCAGGCTAACGATGGCCCCTTATTTAGTGCTAACCTTGTCGTGTGTGTAGGTTTAGAGATTTGAGACCGTGGGAAATGATCTTAGCCATACCCTGCCAACTTGTGGATGTTAAATGCTGGTCAGTTATGCAATGTGAGGATAGCAAGATCAAGATGCGTGTCCTTATACAGAAATGGGGCCCAATCTCCACAATCTAGCTCACTGCATATGGTTCTAAACCAATGGTGAAGATCAAGTATGGGAATAAATCTCCACCATTCCCCTCTAAATCACAAGGAAAAAGTGAATGCTTGTTAAAGGCTATGAGAGCAACGATATCTTGACACATTGATTAATCCACCAAGTTCATGGGATGGATGAAACCTGCCAACAAAGGAGTTGTCATTTGACATGGACTGATGCTATTAGATGATAACAAATGAAAAGAGTACTATGGGAATTCAAACCCAGTCAGGCCAAAGTGAACTAGTGAATCAACCACTTCATCAGAAGATCAACGACCGATATTCAAAATTGATAAACAAACACGTGATAGCCATTTAATTCTGCAACTGGCGAGCATTAATGGTAGAATCTTTCCAAGTGTGATCAAATTGATCTTCGTGCATGCAAATACTTAATTTTCGGTAGTCATGAAGTATGATATGAATATTTCCATGCACTTGGGAAATAAATGGTGATAATACATATGCCAATGAATTGCCTAGTTTGTGCATGTGTTTTCATTGAGCATTGATGATTGTTATCATCACACTATTCAATAAGTATAGGTTGAGAATTGTTATTTTTTCCATCACAATTAGTCGTTGAGTCTTTTGAGTTTGTGTAGGAAGCCAAGGTTATGTTGGAAAATATTCCTCAATCTCACAGGCTAAAACCTCTGAGAAAGCATGTTCGCTATGACATTCAAGTTGTTTGGCCGACTGACAGTTTAAACTTGTGTATTGCTCATGTCGTTGAGACAATACTTCTGTCTTTCCGAATGGACCTATCGCTATCACATGGAGACTCATGGAGATCTCTTACCGACTGGGAGATGTCTGGTCGACATTTGGTGTCTATCGGATGTCGGGGAAACTCATGGCGATTGATGTTTTTGGGGAGACCTAGCCGAAAGGTTTATGTTTCAGTATGAGGTCTTACTGATATGAATGTCTTGTCGATCGTATGGTCTTTGGGTTCGCTATGACTCTCGATGAAACACAGTTCAAGATAACAAAAGGATTCGATAGGAAGTCATGGTGACCGGGAGAAGTCTCACTGATAAGCAAGTTCGTGGTGACTTGAACTCTCTGGAAGAAGTCTCAACGATGATAGGAAGTCTTGCCGATATCGACATGACCTTTGGTCTATCTGGCCGATGAAGAGATCGGTATAACTTGTTCCTATTGGCATGAAGTCTTGGCGATGAGTGTTTGTCTCACTGATGTAGTAGGATGTGTTCGGTATGACTCCTGAGCGTGATGTGATGTCTTGGTGAAAGACGTTTGTCTCATCGAATGGAATTCTCACGTTTGCATGACTTGAAGACTTCGGTATGAGGTCTTGGCGATTTGTGATAGTCTTGCCGATGGCAATATTGAGATTGATGTGACTTGAAGACATCTGTGTGATGTCTTGGAAAACTTGATTGTCTTGCCAATGGAAATCCTAAGGTTGGTATGACACTTGGTGACTGCTTGGTGTTCGGTATGTCTTGAGACTTTGGAGTAACATCTTAGTGAAGGCGATATGTCTTGCCAACTAGTCTTTCGATATAACATGAAGAGCTCATTATGAAGTCTTGGCAAAGAGCGATAGTCTTGCCGACTATTCTTTGGTACTCGGTATGACTTGAAGCCCTCGGTATAACCTCCTGACAATAGTTGGATGTCTTAGCGATAGCATTGGTGGATGAGTTCAACTGGAGGTCAGTGAGAGGTCTGGCCAATCATGCTGATGAGGAGACTCTTACTGAAAGATGAATGCTGATAGGAATATAATGGGTTTCGGTATGACTTGTGAGCTCAGTGGAACCTCTTGATGATGGAGATGACTCTTGGCAACAATGTGTAAATGGGTCTTGTGGCATCGGGGAGAGACTTCTTGTGTCTCACTGACATGCGACACAAGTTGATCACTGTTGACCAAGTGAAGACTATCTGACGTGGTGCAATGTGGACCAACCCAAGAAGGCAGAATGTGAACCATTGCAACCGTTTCTATGTGGAAGAAAAAAAATCTACACCAGAGTGGAAACATCTTTGTTATGATGATGATGCTGAGTGGGAGATAGTTGTTTTGTGATCTTGAACCAATTCACAGAGATCTTGTTGAAGAACGAATGCATATATGTATGAATTGGACATTCTGTATTGAGTGCTGACAAGCCAAGGAGCTGAAGAGCCGAGAGCCAGTGAGAGAGAGATAATGAGGACTGAGTGGCTGGCCGAAAGGCCAAGGCCATGAGGTCGAAACAAAAGAAGAGAAAGGTAGAGTTGTGCTAGAATTTCTCTTGATCATGAATGCTATGGTTGATCTCTCTATGAGAGTTTGCTACCAGTTTGATCCAGATGAACAAGATGTAATCTCTGAAAAGGCTAAGAGCCTGAAATTGTATTGTAACCGTCTATTGCTGAATAATACAATGGCTTGATCTTTGGAGTGTGGGGTTTTTTATCTGTAAGGATTTTCCTTACGTAAATATTTGTGTTCTAGTTTTTTGTTTCATCTTTCATGTCTGTTGGTTCATGTAGTAGAATCTGTTAATGCTTGTTGTTGAGTTTAAATGTGTTTTTCTCAGAAGGATCAATGTGGAAGAATGAACTATGTCTGTTCCACATTTGGACATAGTTTTATGTGTCTTTGAGGCAACCTAATCGAAATGAAAGTTATCGAAGGCACTACTATTTGGAGTTTTCATTGCATGCACTCCATTGATTTCCTTACAAGTGGTATCAAAGCCTTCTTCTAGTTGTTGGTTCTAGATATTTCTCCTGTGAAGATTTCTTAGCTTGATAGGCTGAAAGAAATCTAGAGGAATGGACTGATGTATTGATCCTTTGATGACTGGAAGCCTTGTGGTATTCTGAGATAGCATGCAGCTCGAAGGATGGTCAAGATGGAAAAAGGGAGTTGATCATGTTCTGATCTATGTCTCTTGGTTGGTAGCGGTTTAACCTTGGAGTATGAGGTGGATTTCTATGCATCATGGCTATGTAGCAGTAAAGCTTTCATATTGGGTGTCTATGTGACAGGCTCCTGGGAATATGAAGAATCCTAGGTTGTTTCTCAGCCATGGAAAAGAGTGCTTATGCTAGGTGGTGTTTCCTTGTGTTGGAATGAACTATTTCCTATTATCCTTGAATGCTTAAAGGCTATGGAGTTAATCATCAGATGATTTGCAAGCTTCTAAAATATCCTTTCTCTCTTTCTCAGATGCATGTACATGTTGGTGGTTTAGATTTGGCCTGAAAGGGGCCTGGATTTTCTGTACTGATGTTTCCTTTTTAAGGATGCTTTGTACTTGCATGGATCTATGGTTTTGCAAGTTTTACATAGTTAAGCAAAACTTGTGGTTTATGTGGAGCTTTGTATAAGCTATTTTCTAGAGCCTAACTTTTGGGGTGTTGCTGGATGAGATAGTTGCAGTTCTGCATGCATGCTTTGTGCATGGTTTGAGGTGTGATTTATTTTCTGCATGGGAGTGTTGGTACTTGATATGTCACTCAACATTCCTATGGTGGTACTTGTGAGTTCTGTGATTATGGTGCTCATTGTGGACATGATTGGAAAATCAGGTTTGGCGTGATCTGGTGTTTGAGTCATGTTGTCTACAATCTCAATGTTGTAGTTTCCAATGTGATGACAGGTTTGCATGTTCGATGATTGTGATCTACGAGTTATGCAGTTGATGGATTAGCTACCCATTGGATGCAGTGAGATAACTTGGATGTGGACTGTCTTTATCCATGAGGATTGATTCATTGTTGGTGCAGACTTGTTAGTTGGCCTTTTGGTTGGTCACGTGTGCATTGGTGTGATTGTTTGAGATAAGAGGATGGATACTATAGAGTACCTGAATAGTCGGTTATGGAACCTAAAGCAGTTGGTCATGATGCTTGGAGAGCTCAGATGTCACATTCCAGTGGGAGCTCTAGCAGTGACTGTGGATTCATCACATGGTGGTGAATGGTCTTCTTTGGTGTTGCAGATGTTTCTAGGGAGAGCTTGTAGATCCGGTTGCTACAGAATGGTTCTTTCACATTTGCATGGACATCATTTGAAGATGTGCAACATCTTGGAACCATGGAGGACACTTGGAGTCTTTGGCTGAGGTGTTGGAGGTGCTTGACAGGTGATGTTGGTTTTGAGTCTATTTGTTGTATGTCATGGTATACTCTTGTTTGCACATTGGATTTTTGGCATTATGCATTGTACTTGAGACAATGGAGAAGTCACTTGAAGCATGGTATCTCCTAAGGGGATGTGTAGATCATGGTGTCATGATAAGTTCTTGATTCAGATGATTGGAACTTTGATAGTGGTCTGGTAATTCTTTGTGTATTGGGTGCTTTGATTATTTGCTTGATACTTCATGATAGTGCAGTAATGCAACTGAAGTTTAGCATGAGATGATTGGTTGCTAGTACTCATGGATACATGAAGAATAAGGTGAGGTTGTCTTTCTCTTATGAGAGAAGTGATGCTGCTTGTTATTCTTGGTGAAGTCTTCAGCAGAAAGTCCAGGAAGCCTACACCTTGGTTGAATGTGAGTTCAATAAGAGACCTATGAGGAGATTGCTCTTGGATTAGTCATGATGAAATATATATCTTGAAGGAGTATTCTCGTTCCCACTCTTGGTCTGCTCGACAGTTTATTTGAAAGGTATTTGGCCCATTATATTTTTCAGATGTGTTTTATGTTCACTTTCATGATATGGATCTTGAATTGCTATTTAATGGTTCTAGAGGATTCATAGTGGAAGTTGTACAACTTGTTTATCTCCTTGATCTTTTTTGTTATGTTATTTAATGATAAGAATTGGTAGGAGATAATGTATGGGCTGATTTCCTGAAAGGGGGAATGAACTAGTTTGATCTTCTTTGAGATGCTTACATCCATGTTGTTTTTAAATATGGTTTGATCTTGGTGATTGAACGGATGGATGTTGTTAAGGTTTCTCTTTTGGGATGTGAAGAAGATCATTCTTGACACAGCTAGTTGTTAGAAGTGTATGTACGAGGATGTTCTACAGGAAGATGGTGTGAAAAGTTTCTCTCTGTGGCCATGAAGGTTTGTGGTGAGAAAAATGTTTCTTGTAACAGTTTGTTGCAAGTTATGCATGTCATTATGGATATTTCCTTGGTACTACATGGTTACATTTTCTATGTTCCATTATTGGTAGACTTGTGATGCCTTTGATCTTTCAGATTTGGATTACTCAGGCAGTGGGAGTTCCTATATGTGTCTTGTCTTCTTAGTTGACACTAGAACTTGTATTTGTTGTTAATGGATTAGTAGAAGTTTACTAATGTTGATACCTGTTGAGGTATGTGAGATCAGATGGTATAGCACGAGCTGTGGGTGCTATTTTCAGTCCCGTGGGTTTATCAGTTGGATGGAAGTAGTCACTCTGATTTTTGTTCTAACTGGTGTTGTTTATCTTGTTTATGGATAATGAATTCACTGTTGTGTTTTGTTTGAAGCTTTGAAGTTGAAAATGCTTCTGTATAGCATTTGAGCACAATGAAGAGGTAGCAGTATCTTGTTGGTGATATCACTGGGATCTTTTGCTTGTGTTTGATGGAATGGTACTTATACACCTTGGCTTTGTATTCTTCTTCCATAGGTGGCATATTGGAAGATGACAGGATTGTTGCCTGAAGGTGAACATCTTGGATGTTGGAGCAGAATTCTTGATAGAGCATGAGAGAATGTTTGAGGTCTATGTGGTTTCCTGAAAGGCTATGATCAGTTGTTTTATTGGACAGTGAGTTGTAGTTGGCTTCCTAGTCTTTGTTGCAGATTGTCTAATGGACTATTATCTATGGAATCATGTTGATTAGGTGTCTTAAGTATTGCAGGGTTTGAACTGGTGGAGCTAGTGTGTTCTTAGTTCCTGGTTGCTTTGGAGGTGCCTGTGTGATCTTCGTCAAGTGGGAGATTGTTGGAAAATATGCCTCAATCTCATAGGTTGAAACCTCTAAGAAAGCATGGATGTTGTGACATTCAAGTTGTCTGGCCAACTGGCAGTTTAAAATTGTGTATTGCTCATGTCGCTGAGACAATACTTCTATCTTACTGAATGGACCTATCGCTATGACATGGAGACTCATGGAGATCTCTTACCAACTAGGAGATGTCTGGCAGATAGTTGGTGTCTATCGGATGTCGGGGAGACTCATGGCGACTAATGTTTTCAAGGAGACCTGGTTGAAAGGTTTATGTTTTGATATGAGGTCTTACCGATATGAATGTCTTGCCAATCATATGGTCTTCAGGTTCACTATGACTCTCAGAAAAAGATAGTTCAGAATAGGAAATCATTGCGACCGGGAGAAGTCTCACCGATAAGCAGGTTCAGGGTAACTTGAACTCTCGGGAAGAAGTCTCAGTGACAATAGGAAGTCTTGCTGATATCGACATGACCTTCAGTCTATCTGGCCAATGAAGAGATTAGTATGACTTGTTCCTATTGGCATGAAGTCTTGGCGATGAGCGTTTGTATCACTGATGCGATAGGATGTGTTTGGTATGAATCCTAAGCTTGGTGTGATGTCTTGGCGAAAGACGTTTGTCTCACCAAATGGAATTCTCACGTCGGCATGACTTGAAGACTTCAGTATGAGGTCTTGGTGATCTGTGATAGTCTTGCCGATGGCAATATTGAGATCGATGTGACTTGAAGACATCTGTGTGATATCTTGGCCAACTCGATTGTCTTGTCAATGTAAATCCTGAGGCCGGTATGACTCTTGGAGACTGCTTGGTGTTCGGTATGTCTTGAGACTTCAGAGTAACATCTCAGTGAAAGTGATATGTCTTGCCGACTGGTGTTTCGGTATAACATGAAGAGCTCGTTATGAAGTCTTGGCGAAGAGCGATACTCTTGCTGACTATTCTTTAGCACTCGGTATGACTTGAAGCCCTTGGTATAACCTCTTGGTGATAGTTGGATGTCTTAGCGATAGCGTTGGTGGATGAGTTCAACTGGAGGTCGGTGAGAGGTCTTGCTGATCATGCTGATGAGGAGACTCATGCTGATAGATGGATGCCGATAGGAATACAATGGGTTTCAGTATGACTTGTGAGCTCGGTGGAACCTCTTACTGATGGAGACGACTCTTAGAGACAATGTGTAAATGGGTCTTGTGGCATCGGGGAGACACTTCTTCTATCTCACCGACATGCGACATAAGTTGATAGCTTTTGACCGAGTGAAGACTATCCGATGTGGTGCAATGTGGACCAACCCAAGAAGGCAGAATGTGAACCATTGCAACCGTTTCTGTGTGGAAGAAAAAAATCTACACCAGATTGGAAACATCTTCATTACGATGATGATGCTAAGTTGGAGATTGCTGTTTTGTGATCTTGAACTGATTCATAGAGAGCTTGTTGAAGAACAAATGCATATATGTATGCATTGGAAGTTCTGTATTGAGTGCTGACAAGCAAGGAGCTGAAGAGCTGAGAGCCAGTGAGAGAGAGATAATGAGGACCAAGTGGCTGGCCGAAAGGCCGAGGCCATGAGGTCGAAGCAGAAGAAGAGAAAGGTAGAGTTGTGTTGGAATCTCTCTTGATCATGAATGCTATGGTTGATCTCTCTGGGAGAGTTTGCTACCAGTTGTATCCAGATGAACAAGATGTAATCTCTAAAAAGGCTAAGAGCTTGAAATTGTATTGTAACCATCTGTTGTTGAATAATACAATGGCTTGATCTTTGGAGTGTGGGGTTTTTTATTTGAAAGGATTTTCCCCACATAAATCTTTATGTTCTAGTTTTATGTTTCATCTTTCATGTCTGTTGGTTCATGTAGTAGAATCTATTAATGCTTGCTATTGAATTTAAATGTTTTTTTCTCAAAAGGATCGATGTGGAAGAATGAACTGTGTCTGTTCCGTATTTGGACATAGTTGTACGTGTCTTTGAGGTAACCTAATCGAAATGAAAGTTACCGAAGGCACTACTGTTTGGAGTTTTCATTGCATGCACTCCATTGATTTCCTTATAGGTTACAAGTGTAGATTCTTCGAGTTGCAGGATGAATAAGTCTAGCGCTTCATTTTTTCTAGTGCAGAGATCTCCTCGACTCAATTTGTAGAAGTCTCGTGGTGAAGACCTAGAGCATACATAGGGCACTCATAAGGATGTCCATGGTGAGGAATTTGTACCTGTTGTTACTAGGTGTAGTCACCGATTGAAGGGCCAAGCTATGAGCTTAGATGTAATGGGACAAAAAGGAAAATAATTTGTTGGGACTTCAAGCATAATTCAATGGAAAATTTGATATGGTTGAGGTTCCTATGGAAGGAAAAACTCTCCCATTTCTATCTCAGATAGCTCAGCTAATAGTGAGACTGAAATGGACTTGGGATATCAACAATGTCTCGCAATGCTAAACCAATAGGCTCTATCAAAGGAAGAGGTGCTTGTTGTTCCTCCCATTGCTATGAAGACTCCAAGTTGACATGAGTACTTAGTGGATGGAAAGGATAATAATGAAAAAGGAGCTATGGTTTTTCCTTCTCCTATTGCAAGAATGTAGATTGGTCATGTGTGCCGTGGCTCCAGTGCTAGTTCTATGTGAAGAAATTTCTTTCAGGATTGTGAATTTTTGTCATGAGAATGAAGTTATGTGTGGGATATTCTCATTCTTTTTGGTGTTGGTAAGTCTTGTGCTAAGCATGGACAACTGAAATTAGTTTTTGATGGTGAATGTGCTAACCTTGGATATGAAAAGATGGGTTATGCCAATATTAAAGGCTACTTTTGGCTGTATTAGCACATTTTGGTAGTTAAATCCTATGCCTCCCATTTCTGACAAATGATTGTAGATTTTTTTATGAGGAATTTTGAAATGCAGCTAAAATTCAAGTTGAAATGATATTTTGTAATGTTGTATGCATTTTGAGCCAGAAGCTTGTCTACTCCCTTTTGTTATAAAAGGGAGTTCATGGCTCATTTGTAGGGATTCTAATATTTTTATTTTTTAGGTCTAGTGTGCGAAAAGGGTAGAAATTATAAATAATACCAGTAAATAGAATAGTCAAATCATCTTGGCTTGTGAATTATGCATCTATAAATCTTAAATAGTCTTATAGAAATTACTGGTATGGAAACAAATCTAATGCATATGGCATATACTCTCCTTTTTAAATCATATTGAAATTTTTGAATGAAATATAAAGCATATTCTTTTCATCTTTAAACACCTCATTTGAATGCATCCTCTTATTTCTACTTTGGTTCAAGGAATCAATTAGATGCTTAAATGAGGTCATGAATTTTTGAGGGTCTATGAGGATTTGGTAAGAAGTGATAATTTATGTGCAGTGAGTTTCAATAATGAAAAGCTTTGTGAAAATAATCTAGAAATATCATATTTAAAGATTTTCTATATAACCGATTGTAATATGTATGACTCCATCACCCAATTGATAAAGGCACTAGTCTATTTTTTAGTGTATTTGACATTTGAAGGATTATAATAGTATACCAGATCATGGAATCAAGATTAGAGCAATTAATATTTAAAGTTCACTTACCATGAGGCATGTGTGTGAGGTATTTCCTTTTTCTTGGTGAATTAATAGGTATTTTCTTAAACATTAGTCGGCCTTTGAGTGAATTGTGTTATTTTCCCTTAAGAGGAACTGATGTGTGATTTGATATGTCATTTATTGAGATATTCAAATGTAATGTTGTTAGGAACACCCTCCTAGGTCCCATAGAGCCTAAAGTGTAGAATATTTTAGTCTTTGACTAAATCCTATTAGTTGGCCATTCATTTTAAGGATCTTGAGTATAGGAGTTCACTACTTTTTAGAGGTTCCTTAGGTGTACTGGGAAAAGAACCAAAAAAATGGTGACTTTGCTGGGGAAATTATCATTCTCCAAATGTAGATACAAAATGTAGAGTCAAATGGCGATGTGAATCTGAACGTCTTGTTCAAATATTGATAGATTCTTGAACCTGGTAGACAATTTGAGTGTAGCAAATATTGAAGGATCCGAACATGACTTTGTTGTGGAAGATAGCCTAGAAAGTGTTCCATTAGTGATGAAAACTTCATCTCATGTGAAGTTCAGTCCTATGAATGGATCTGGTGACTCTGACTCAAAGAACCTAATAAAGCATACATTAATTGGTTGGATTTGTAGTTTTAAAGATAGTAGCCACTGCAAATTACTAGGTACTCTCATAGAATTTGAAGAAATTAGAGCATATTATGGGTAAATCAGGGTAAATTTCCCATGCTCAAGATGTGAATGATTCCCTAATAGCTGAATTAGCACTAGATGAGGGAATATGAGTGATAATTTAGCATGCCTTTTAGTATAAATTGAAATTTATGCATTATGATAAAAGGAGCATGCCATATTATTAGATCTTAGGTGACATTTATAAGGAATATACATGTTAGAGGCCTAGAATCATAATTGCAAAAGGAATTAATGTAATATTGTACAATTACACAATAGATCCTAAATTCCTTTTCAAGAATTAGGGATGAGTTATCAGTTTGTCCCATCTAGTGTAAATATGGACAAAGTATACACGGTGAATAGTTCTTTTCCCATCAAGGAAATTTTTGTACCAATAGGTACAAGGCCCTCAACTTTGAAAATATTCATGGTTACCCTAATACTGTACCACCCAGGATCAAATACAATATACCAAAGTTCAATGGTGAGAAGTTAGAATCAACAAATAAGCATGTGCAAGAATTTATTGATGTGATGGGGGATTATGAGATAGATTTTGAAGATGTGGTTATGAAACTATTTGTTCAATCCCTGAAATGAGACACAAGAGATTGGTTCTCTTTCTTGCCAATGTCTTCTATATATTGTTGGAGTGAACTTAAGATAGTTTTCATGGAACAGTTTGGTTAAAGAATAAATCCAACTGTTGCAAGGAAGAGTTTCATGGAAATCTCTAGGGATAAGGAGGAGCTGATCCCTACTTTTAACCTTAGATTTTCAAAGGTCATAAGAGATGTTCCTAAACATATAAGGCCAATGATGTAGAATGTTTGGTTGTATATTTAGGAGCATTTGATAGTAAGATGGGTTTTTTTTAGAGATAAAGAACCTACTACCCTACAACAAGCTTACTAAAATTCCATGGATATTGAGAACAATTTGAAGTACTCAATCATGAGGGAACATGTGACTGCTAGTCTAAATGGATCTAATAGAATTCAAACTAGTGAGCCAAACCAGTAAGGAGGAAAAAATGTCTGTCAAAAATTAAATCCATCAGATGTTATATCTACATTACTTCCACAAGATGTAGAACAAGAGGAAGCATAAACTTCATATCAACAAGGATTGGGAAGGGTTGACTCAAAGTTCTCTACCAAAGTGTTGTATGAGATGAAAAGACATGTAAATGAATCACCATATGATTTTTTTTCAAGATTCCTAGATGTTCTGATGAAGATACCCAAGGGTGTTAGACCAAGTGACTTAGTGTGCATTGATTTGTTTTGTGAAGCCTACAAATCAGGATTAAGACAATTGCCTGAGAATTTGAAGCTCCATAGTTTTGATCAGGTAGTGGAATGGATAAGTACTGTGAAAAATATTGATCATAGTTATATGCCCCATGTGGTTCCCCAAATTGTGGGCCATAATTTCCATAGTGAGGAGAATCAAAGGAGAAAGTTGATTGATCAGGAAGATGCACCAAAATGTGGATAGTTAGTGGATGAATGTTGTCATTTCACAAGTAATCAATATGTGAGCTCAGGCAGTAGCCATGAAGATTGCGAAGTAGAATATGGGAATAAGAAAAGAGTGCCTAATTTCTTTCTTTGGGATGTCATAGTTGGTGAGAAAACACAATACATTCAGGATGAAATCTCACATGGTGATCCAATCAAGAATAATGATGCATAAACCAGTGATGGCGATGCACTTGGTCTCAGTTATGTGACACAAATAAGGAATCAAAGAGATGAGATCAAGCTTGGAAAATATTATATTGAATATGATTCTTCTTATGAAATGGAGGTGGAATCCTTTTCTTCTAGTAGGGGGTATGTTAATAGCCTTGAAGAGGTGTGTTTAGTAGGCTGTGAGAAATTCTCTGCATGTGAGGAATTTTCTGAATGTGGATCAATTGTTATGAGTGCAAGTGAGAAGAAGATATTGAAAATGTTTATCTTTATACTTTAAATGATTACACTATTTTTGAATGTACTGATAATCAAAATTATTGGGATCCTGACACTGAGGAAGATGAGGTACATGTGACTATCATGAAGATATGGAAAAATCCTTTATTTCATGAACCTGCATTGGAAAATTGGTTATAAATGGTGACTCCTACTAGTGTAGGAGTAATCCTCCTTTTGAAGAAAATCATGATAAGTAAATGGAAAGAACTACTAGTGGATATGTTGTGGATGGTACAAAAAAGAGCCAAAGTAATACTGAGGTAGGTAACTTTTCTTTTGAAGATGTCAACCCTAACTTAATAGTTTCCCTACTGAATGGAAGATGTGGCGACACAAAAAATGATGAATTAGTTTATCAACATGTGATTGAGAAAATTGTACTTGAAAAGAATCAATAGAATGACTCAGACTTGCTAACATCTAAATATCATAATGATTCATATGATGATGAAGTTGAAGACTATGATGTTAGCTTTGAATGTAGTACTTCTATCAAGGGAGATGTAGATGATTATGTTGGATTTCTTACAGTATCTAGTAATATGCTTGAAAAGTTGGTTGAAGTGTTAGCCACCCATATTCCACATGGTGATATTTTCCCCAACATAAAACGAGGTCCACTCTTGTGAAACTAAAGGGAAAATCAAGATGAATGCATTGGTACTCATGCAATATCATTTTATACCGAGGAGAAGGAATTATTTGATGATTTTGTAGGATATGTTAACATTGCAGGATTATTTGATCCATGTGGAGAGCAATCCAAAGGTGTGGAATACCAAAAGAATGATGTTAGTCAGTATGAAGTTGCATTGGAATTTTTTGTAGGTGCTCCCTACATTATGGATCTTATCATGGAACTCCTTTCATCTCATAAAAACAGCATTGATAATTAAAAAAGTGGAGGTATGTCAGATGATGTATTTATCTTCCCTGATCTTGTTAAAGATGAGCCTAGTTTGAACTAGACTATATTTGAAAGGTTCTAGTTTGAGGAAAAAATTGAATGTGATCCTACATTTCATGACTGTGTGGAATATGAGGGTTTTATTTTCCCATCTCAATTTGATGAACTCACACTAGAGAGGGATGATGAATAGGGAAACATTACAACAAATGGAATAGATATTATCAATTGTGATGGTGCTAATGGCCTAGAATTGCACAATGTACATGTTGGTCGACTCTTAATAGAGAAAGTTAAGGTCTTTGACAGGGGAAAGAGTTTTCCCTAAATTTTGGGGGCCAGGGGCCTCTAGTTTATGGATCAAATCAAAGTGTTTAAAATGGGGCTTCTAGTATTGAATTGCACTATATATTTTGTGAGTACTGTACATAGGTTGGTTTGGTGTGTTTGCTTTCTATTGTATCTGCTTGCCTTATCCAGGAAAGCTCGTTGGTTTTGTTTTTCTACCCTAGTCTGCTTCAATCTGAGATCTAGATTCTCACTATGCCCACTAGGGGTATACGTCCTTGAGCATGAGCCATTGATGGAGCTTCCCAAAAAAATTATAATTTTTGAGGATCCCATGGACTTTTTCTGCACATTAAACCCTTATCCCCCATGGTTTGGATAGGGTTTTGTCTTTCATTGTCCTCTATTCTTCTAATTTTATGATGATTTTCTTTATTGGTTTCCTATTCTCTAAGTCATCACTTGAGCCATCATATATGTTCAGCCAGTGCCCCATTTGGTTTAGAGCGTTGGTCACCCAGTTGGTCATCGACTTTAAATTTTCCTAAAGATGGCTTTTAATATTTCCCAAAATGACTTAAGCTTAAGTCATTCATCCAGGAGGGTCAAATCGCCATCGGCCTAACAATGGCCCCTTATTTAATGCTAACCCTATGTGCAGATTTAGAGATTAGAGACTATGGGAGATGATCCTGGCCATACCCCTCTAGCTTGTGGATGTTAAATGTTGGTTGGTTATGCAATGCGAGGATAGTGAGATAAGGATGTGTGTCCTTATATAGATTTGTGGCCCAATCTCCACTATCCGGCTCACCACCCGTGGTTCTAAAATGATGGTGAAGATCAAGTATGAGAATTCATCTCCACCATTCCCCGTTGACTCACAAGGAAAAAGTGAATGCTCGTAAAGGCTACAAGAGCAACGAGATCCTGACACGTGGATTAATCCACCAATTTCGTGGGATGGATGATACCTGCTAATGAAGGAGTTGTCATCTGACTTGGACTGATGTCGTTGGTCGATAAAAAATGATCAAAGTATTGTGGGAATTCAAACCTAGTCATACCAACGTGAACTGTCAGATCTACCACTTCATTAAAAGATAAACGACCCATATTCAAAATTGATAAACATGCACATGATAGTTGTTTAATTTTGCAACCAACAGTCATTAATGGTAGGCTCTTTGCAAGTGTGATCAAATTGATCTCCATGCAGGTGGAGACTTAATTGCCGATAATCATGAAGTATGATATGTAGATTTCCATGCACTTGGGAAATAAATGGTGATAGTACGTATGCTAATGAATTGCCTAGTTTGCATGTTTGTTTTCATTGAGCATTGATGATTGTTATCATCACACTATTCAATAAATACAGGTTGAGAATTGTTATTTTTCCCATCACAATTAGCCATTGATTCTTTTGAGGTTTTGCAGGAAACTGAGGTTAGAAGTGTAGATTCTTTGAGTTGCAGGATGAATAAGTTTGACGCTTCATTTGTGCCAGTGCGAAGGTCTCCTCAACTCAATTTGCAAAATTCTCATGACGAAGACCTAGAGCATACAAAGGGCACTCATAAGGATGTCCATGGCGAGAAATTTGTACCTATTGTTATGAGGTGTAGTGATCGATTGAAGGGCCAAGCTATGAGCTCAGAGGTAATGGGAGAAAAAGGAAAATAATTTGTTGCACCTTCAAGTAGAATTCAAATGAAAATTTGATATGGTCGAGGTTCCTATGGAAGGAAAAACTCTCCAGTTGCTATCTCTGATAGCTCAGCTGATAGTGAGACCAAAATAGACTTGAGATATCAACAATATCTCACAATTCTGAACCAACAGGCTCTATTGAAGGAAGAGGTGCTTGTAGTTCCTCCCATTGCTATGAATACTCTGAGTGGATACGAGTACTCAATGGCTAGCACATATAAGAATGAAGGAGTTGTGGTTTCTCCTCCTCTTGTTGCAAGAACGTGAAGCGGGTGTGTGTACTATGGCTCCAATGTTGGTTCTATGTGATGAAATTACTTTCAAGATTGTGAAATTTTGTGATGAGAATGAAGTTATGTATGGAATGTTCTCATTTTTTTTGGTGTTGGTAAGTCTTGCCCTGAGCGTGGGCAACTAAAATTGGTTTTTGATGGTGAATGTGCTAACCATGGATATGAAATGATGGGTTATGCCAATAGTAAAGGCTACTTTTGGTGATATTAGCACATTTTGGTAGTTACATCTTTTGCCTCCCCTTTCCAACAAATAATTATAGATTATGTTATGGGGAATTTTGAAATGCAGCTGAAATTCAAGTTGAAATGACATTTTTTAATGTTCTATGTGTAGACACCTAAAAATGACCTAGGCCTGCAAGCTTCTTTTTACCACTTTTGTCCTAACATAATTATGACATTTAATTATGTCCTTGGTCCACATTCAATTGATTAAATAATTCATGACCTTTTTTCTTCATGATTATTAATTAAATAAATTTAATTTATTTATTTAATACATCATTAATTGTCTAAGTCTTTCCTTAATTAAATAAATTTCTTAATTTATTTAATATGCCCTTCATCATATATTTCTTCCTGATTATTAAATAAATAAATTTTATTTATTTATTTAATATACTAATTGTCATAATTAAATCAATTAAGTAATTTATTTAATTATTAATCAAATTTGCTAAATTAAATAATTAAATTTAATTATTTAATTGCCAAATTTGATATTCCTCTCATTTTAAATAAATTAAAATTATTTAAAATGTCATCTCATTCTTAACTACAAGCTCATTTTGGTAAATAATCCGAAAATTGATTATTTACTATTTCACAAAACTCACATTTGGAATTAAGTTAATTCTGAATTGGTAACTTCCCTTAGAGAATTGAGTGATCGGGCAGGTTCTTGACCCTTCCAAAACTGATCTTTAGTCCGGTCTTTATCTTATTCATTTTTGAAAATCTTTAATTTTGAATTAATTTCCTCATTTATTCTCCACTGCTGATTCAATTTTCTTTGATGACATCTTGACCGCTCGATTAATGATTTTTCCCTAACCCTAATTAGGGATTATGAGATTTAATCTGGGCCTCTCATTTTAGGTCTTTCTTGGAATTCGATCTCACCCATCCATTCAAAATGGCATTTTCTATAAAATGCCATTTTACTCTCACTTTTTGATTACACATTAGACGCACATAGATTACAATATTCTGGCATATTAATACTTAAATTAATTTGGCATTTTAGAGTCATTTTTTCATAGACATAGGCATAGGCATTTAGATTCAAATCCTTCAAAGCTTGGTGTAGGACTTAGACTTTTATTTCAGATTGCTCGCATGATGAATCTTAGGGAAAAACATCAACCAACAAGCAAGAAGGTGTTACAAAAGTGAATCATGGAGGTATCGACGATTGATTAGGTATAATCGTTCTTTATTTTAGCTTCCATTGTATTTTGTAATTACTTTGGGTTTTTACTATCTTCATTGATTTTCTAACCTCTAATCAAACCTTTAAAAGAAATCCTCAGTTACACTATGCATTTCGAGCTAGAATTTTGTTTGCTCTATTATGTTATAAAAGGGAATTCAGGGCTCATTTGCAGGGGTTCTAATCTTTTGAATTTTCAGGTCCACTGTGTGAAAAGCATAGAAATTATAAAGAATACTAGTAAATAGAATAGTCAAATCATCTTGGCTTGCGAATTATGCATCTATAAAGCTTAAATAGTCTTATAGAAATTATTGATATTGAAACAAATCTAATGCATAAGGAATATACTCTCCTTTGTAAATCATATTGCAAAGTTTGAATTAAATTTCAAGCATATTAAGTTCATCTTTAAACACCTTGTTTGAATGCACACTCTTATTTCTATATTGGTTCAAGGAATCAATTAGATGCTTAAATGAGGTCATGAATTTGTGAGGGTCTATGAGGATTTGGTAAGAAGTGATGCTTTATGTGTAGTGAGTTTTCATAATGCAAAGCCTTGTGAAAATAGTCTAGAAATATTAGATTTAAAGAATTTCTATATAATTGATTGTAAGATATGACTCCATCACCCAATTGGTGAAGGAAATAGTCTATTTGTCAATGTATTCGACATTTTTAGGATGATAATACTATACCAGATCATGGATTCAACATTAGAGCACTTAATCTTTAAAGTTCACTTACCATGAGGCATGTGTGTGAGGTATTTCCTTGTTCTTGATGAATTAATAGGTATTTTCTTAAATATTAGCTAGGCTTTGAGTGAATTGTGTTATTTTCCCTTCATATGAACTGATTTGTGATTTGATATGCAATTTATTGAGATATTCAAATGGAATGTTGTTAGGAACACCCTCCTAGGGCCCATAGAGCCTAAAGTGTAGAATATTTTAGTCTTCATCTAAATCTTGCTAGTTGGCCATTCATTTTAAGGATCTTGAGTATAGGAGTTGGCTACTCTTTAGAGATTCCTTAGTTGTACTGGGAGAAGAATCAACAATCTCAATGGTTGTCAGTGGTTTGTGTGAATTTGTATTTTCTTGTTGAATGTGTGTAACTATAGATTTTTTGGGTTTTTAACTATGAATTTGGAGGGGTATTGTTGACAGAAAAGTTAAGATCTATTTATCTCCTATATTTGAATGTCGGGGCTTTCATTTTCCAAGTTTTCAATTGAAAATGATTAAATTTGAAGGTTCAAAATGATCTTCAAAAGAGGGCCTCTCACAAATTTTTAGTGCAATTGTTGAGTTGCATGAATTTGTTTTATGGGACTACAATCTCCCACACTATTGTTTGGAGTTTCAATTTTTGTTCTTGCATCATTTTACTAGTTTACTTATTCTTACATTTCAGAATAAAATTTAATAAACAAAATTAAATGAACTTGATGAAATTTACCTTAGTATCAATGCCAAATGTTTGACTCAACAAGGCATATGTCATGACCAACTTCTATACAGCTAATGTATCCTATGCCATAACCCAATTTTTATTGCATTTAAATTTAAAATATGATAAATTAGATTATTGAGGAAATTCAATATGTTGAATGAAAATTTGATATTTATGATATGTTTGAAAGAAGTTGACCATCTTTTGACCATGTGATATTTTTATCTATCTTATATTTTATCATGATTGAATATTACTAATGAACTATGTAAGTGCAACTGTAGGCTAATGTAGGGAAACATGTTGAAGGATGAGACCATGAATGAAGTAGGATTGTTTAGCCAAATTGAACACTACGCTTGATGGAATTTGGGTGTGCACACACCACAAAATGACATGATAGTTGCATTTGAAACTTCATATAGAAGATTATAATGACTTGATTCAATGATTGAAAACATAGGCTTCTAAAATGATATACATGTGATTTATTATTTAATTATCTATTTTTATCTTGTATTTTTGAAATTTTGAAAAGAGAATGATAGAATGATTAAAAATATTTGTATGTAATAAAAATGGATTCTTGAAAGATAAAAAAACTAATTCCTTTGAAAACTATTATTCCAATAATAACAAAAGTTGTTTCTTTGCTTGAAAATGATTCCACACTATACTGTTATAAACATGAAATAGTGATAAATATATATATGTGTGTGTGTGTTTGTGTGTGTGTGTGTGTGTGTGTGTGTGTGCGTGTGTGTAAACATATATATATATATATAAACATATGCGAACTCTTCAAAAATTGAATGAGTTTTAACTCATCGAATATTGTTGTTAAATTTTGATAATAAATGAAAAGAGAATAAAATATGTGATAATATTATAGTGGCCTGCATTGGATTATGGAAAGATATTCAAATTTGAAGAGTGGGGTGACCAAATTAATGTCAATTATGAAGAAAAAAACTCCCATAATGTTGTGAACAGGGAAGGAAAACATGTATTACCATTTTGGTAACACAAAATAATCGGCAAGGAATCAGCTGAGGTCTAGCAGTGGTCACAAAAAAAAAAGGAAAAAGCAAGCCAGTGCATTGACCCATCTGGAAAAGTAGGAAATAGTTGAGGAAAGCCACAAGTAGAGATAAAAATAGTCATTTGATGTTGTTATGCTTGAATTTGGCATTCTAATCTATTTGAAACTTCTAGTCTCCTTTACTTTTTGTCGATTTCATTTGAGTAGAAGGAAAGATATTAGATACCCATTTTTTTTGCAAGTGTATTTTGCTTGGGACTAGGGTGTTTCAATTTGAAGATTGGCCATTTTCTAGAAACATGTTCCAAGGGCCTTATCTACCAATTTTTTTATGTACCATATCTTTTCATAATCTTCCTATCGACATGATAGTCGAACTAGGTTAAGTCATGTATGATTTATTTGTTTCACCTTGTTCATTTATTTCTTGCATGTAACTTCAATTAACCAATACATGGTTAATCAGATGAAATCTAATAGCTATTAGTGTTGTTTTCTTTTAAAAAGAAATATGATTTTAAATCATATATTGTCTCCCTCTATGGGATTGACTGTATTTCTAATGATATTCTTCATTGTTGTGATTCTCCTACGGGCTAGGTTGAGAGGGTAAGCCATGCCAAGATGGGTGCAAAGCTTCAATAATCATTCATAGAATGATGTTTAAATGTCACTATATTTAATCTTGTCACCTCATTCATCTTGAACAAAGGCTAAAAAATTATATCATTCAATTTTAATTTCATTTAGTTGGCTCAATCTTTATGATTGACTAATAGTGAACCATTTATTTACAAATTGAATCATTCATCAAAATGATTCCCATTGATATTGATTCCATGAAAATTTTGCAATACTTGTTTATATCAAACCTTACTAGATACATAATGTCATTCTTGTGAACAATACCCAGATTATCTCATAGCACAAATTTCATAGAGGTTGATGATCAGAAAGGTTAGGTTTCAACCTTAGATAATGCTAATAATAAATCTGAACAATTGTTCCACTAATTAGTCATTCTTCAGGACAATAGTGGTTTGGATAAATACACATCTTATAACTCACACCATTAGAAGCATGGTTTTTCCTAAAACTTGAACAATGATAGAATTTTCCTAGATTCATATGTTTATTTTGGTTCTGAAATGACAAGTAATGTCATTCAATTCTTTTATTTTCAAAAAAATATAGTGTTGTTTAAATATTTTATATATTCTAAATGATAGAAACATCGATCATTTATATGTCAAACTTGTTAACTTGAAACTGCTAATGAGGTGCATTGGCCTAGTAATTGGTGAACTTCTACAAAAAACATTTGTTTTGATATAAACATCATTTTTTTATACAAACAATATTATTTTTGTACAAATAGCACCTTAGTATGTGGAAATTGTTCAAACAGATATGTTCTTATTTCTTTGAAAAAAGAAAATTCACATCTTGTATTACTGTTAATGATATGACAATTTATATCATTATTTTGACTTAAAGCAATCTATTATAATGGTTTTTATTTCATAATGTATACACAAATTAATAAATTAAGTCAGCACATATATCTATATGCACATAGACCATCATCTACATACATACACATGCTTGTGGCATACCTTCTTTTGTTACTTATTTAATTTATTCTTAAATGAATATTGAATTATGTTGAATGTAATCATGTGACATGTTTTTGAAATGAATTGATAATGTATTGATAGATCCATTGAATTTTTTTTCTAAATTTATCTAGTTGAGGGATTAAGTATCTACTAAATTACTTTTTTGTGAATTTTGAGTAAGGATAGTTATTTTTGTTTAGTATAACAAAAACACCTAAGTAGACTAGAGAACCTCAGGGTAGATGTTGCTAGAGGGTAAATAGTTTCTAAGGAATAAAACTATGATGTTGAAAGTTACCTTCCAAGATGGGTTCTGAAATGTAGTTCAAATGGTATAGGTTTTGTTTTACCCAAAACCTATTTTTTTGTTGCAACTAAATTTTTTTCTTTGCCAAGAAATTAGCCCATTATATATGTATGGAATTTGTGATAACACTCCCTACTATTCCTAGCATAGGTCTTGCACTTTTCTAATCATAGATAGAAATGCATGTTGATGTTTGGGCATGCACCAGATTCCACCTTGCAATTTGTTCTCTTGCTAAACTTTCTATGTAAGGTCGGGTATTCTTCAAGTTGGAAGAATTTTGGGAAAGTGTAAGCTTCATGGTTGGATGGTAAAGCACTTCAACAATGTTCTCTATTGAAATGCACAAGATAACTGAGAGGGGTTGAATTAGTTGTCACCAATCACACAAATCTCAAACAATTATTAGCTCCATATCCACTTTAATCTATTATTAAGTATGATCATAAAGTGCAAATAACAAAAAGTAATATCAACACAGGAAACACCAGATTTATGTGGAAAAACCAATAAGGGAAAAACCATGGTGAGGATTAACTCACAATATAAGAGTAATTGCAAAACTATTTACAAAAAGGATTACTACCAAAGGACTCTTTGCCCAAGATAGGACTCACTGTTGAAATGGGAGGCTCACTACCTACATATATAGAAAGATAGAAGAAGAATGTTACACAAAGAAAACTCTCTCAGTGTAACAAAAGACCCACCACAACAAATTGCACACATCCATAGCCTTGATCAGAGAATTGCAGACAATATTTAACATTTTTCCTTGTATTTATACCATCTTCAACCTTAGAAACTTTCTCCAAGGTCGGCTACACATGCTTCATTTTACAAATTCAAATTAGGTCAGCAACTCAACATTCCTATGGTGGATGAGAATGAGAGTGGACCAAACCAACACTTAATGAGGACCCAAAACAACATCTTGGATCAATCAAATGCTTCCTCAATTGATAGTTATCCTTCGTATGACATGTAAATAGTAGGTCATCCAAACCTAATGAAAACACCAATGAACTTTTGAAGTACACACTTTTTCAACAAGAAGATAACATGTAGACCACATAACATGCTTCACCATACACTGGAACACATCTTAGATGCCTTCAGATTCATCTGTAGCAATTGAAACAACCTTCATACAAAAAACACTTTTCATTAGTCCATCCAGACTATACAGACACACACACTAACTCTGAAACTAGTCTTCTAGAGCACCAAAACATGAACACCTTTGATAAAACATAAATAACACCATTACTAGCCTTCCTATAGATCCACAAGATGTGAAACAAACCAATGGAGGATTGTAGAGAAGATACATTTCTCCTAGTCCACAAACAAACAACTCTTCCAGACTAGTTCACAAACCAGTGTAGTCAACTTTCACTCTTCATCAAACCAACAACAATAATCTAGGATATATCACCCAAAGATTCCCTTAAAAAACTCTTCAAATCCACACAAGCATAGGATAAACACAGAAGAAATGAGGATAACATACCAGAGCACATTATGAACACACACAATTTTATCTTTACTATTTATTAACTTTCTCAAAAGCACTTGGTAACTCGTCATATTAGTACACCTGCAACACTATAAAGATAGATCCATGTAATCATAAAATCACAAAATTATCTCAACTATACATGCACCACCTGCAATCATTTGATTCCTTTCTCTACAACAACCTATATTGTGTTGACATCAATGACAACATTACTTGCAATACAACCATACTCATTCATACTTGCAACAATCTCCCCCTTTGTCATTGATGGCAACACATGAATCCCACCCCCTCTTTGACATCAATGGAAAAGAACAAAATGTTTTTACATAATTTTGATCACTCCCCCTTAGGAGTGAACCCATGACAACATACATCTCATATTACAACAATGATACTTCCTACTCCCCCTGAGGAGTTGACCTAATTCATTAGTCTAGACAAATGATGAATTTGTAGATCCACTGGATTGATGCACCTCTATGTGCACCTAGTTCAAAGAAGGAGGGGTAGCAACCACCAAATTCTCTGTAAGATACTCAAAATTATCCTTCAAAAAATCCTTAGTAAATATATCAGCAATTTGATCCTTTGTAGGAAAATATGCAAGCATGAATTCATTCTCCAATACCTTCTCTCTTAATAAATTATATCTGATAGATATATGCTTTTTCCTTGGGTAAATTACTAGATTCTTTGAAATATTTATTCCACTTGTATTATCACATAATATTGGGAGAGGCTCATTACACATCACTCCAATATCCTTTAATGTATGCTTCATCCACAATACTTGTGTGTAGCAGGATGTTGTTGCTATGTACTCAACCTCTACAGTGGATAGAGAAATTGAATCCTATTTATTGCTTAGCCATGAAACCAACTTGCATCCAAGAAAGAATGCACCACCACTTGTACTCTTCTTGTCATCTACACAAATAGCCCAATCTGCATCAGTGTAAGCACTTAAAGTAAAATTAGTACCCTTAGGATACCACAAACAATAATCTAGAGTGCCTTTTAGATATTTGAATATCTTTTTCATAGTTGTAACATGTGTTTCTTTGGGTTCCGATTGAAATCTGGCAACCAAACATACTACATGCATGATATCCAGTCTAGTAGTAGTAAGATATAACATTCCACCAATCATAGATCTGTACATGCTCTAATCAACATTAGGAGATTCATCATCCTTAATTTGCATCTAGTCACCATAGGGGTACAAACTGATTTGGAGTCATCCATTATGTTGGAACTATAAATTTCTAATGATTTTACATGTTTTTCATACTCCTATGTTTCCATATAGCTCCTCATCATAAGCACAAGGGCTTTCCATCATGAAATTTTTCTTGCATTTTGGCCTATATTTTCCCCATAAATCTATCGAGTCCTGCATTTTTCACGTTGTGGTCCATATCGGCATAGGTTCATGGCTGTCTCCCTGACCCACAATGCTTTTCTGCTAACATATGTTTGTTGCAGGAATATCGGCGTGACAATATTAGAGTCTCCATGATCCTTTTTACTTCTTGCAAACATCTATGTTGCCTATGAGCAAGACATTTTTGCTGTTATTGTGATTGAATTTTACATGCTGGCACCATTCGACAGGACTTCTCCGCAGTTTCGACGACAGTAGAGGATGATACTTTTCGGCAGGACTTGTTCATTGTTATAGCGATCAACATTCACCTACTGGCGGCTATCGGCAAGATATTCACCTTGTTTAGGTGACATAAAAGGTTCCTATCGGCATAAGTTATACCGTCAGGATGAGGTCTTATCATTTTCAATATGTCTCCCCGACTGGCTACAAAAGGTGCTCATCGGTGAGAGGTTTTCCTTTGTTGTAATATCATGGCAATACTCCCTTGTCTTTTCAACCGATAGGATGGATGAAGATTTTAGAAAAGTTTTAATGCTTCGGTGAAAGGTCCCGGTGAACTCTTTTGGTCTCAGCGACAAGCACATTAAGGATTCACTTCAGCCAAATGAGTTGCTTTCAGTGTGAGGTTACAATGAGTTTCTTTTGTCACACCGACTGGTGGTGGAAGAATTGGCATATTGGAAAAAGGTCTTGGCTTCGATATTATGTCATAGCGATCTCATTGGGTCTTGCTGACAATGTTTTATGAATGAATTTCGGTGAGGGTTTGTGTCATCTTGGCAAACTAATGTGCTCGGGTGTTTTAGTATGACTTTGTTGATTCTCTGGGACCTCTCCCCGATTTTGAATTGTCTTGGTGAAAGTGAATGGGAGATGGTTTTCGGTGAGAGGTTAGTTGTGTCTCACCGACCGACAACATAATGGGATGCGATATTGGTGTGAGTTAAGGTTCTTGATAAGAGGTCTCAGTGAGTGACCTACGGTCTCACCGATGGAAAACAGTGAAGGACCTTGCCGGCGAGAGTATGATCTTGTCTCAGCGACTCAAAATGGATAAAGACTTTCGATATGACTCAAAGATTTCTACAAGAGGTCTCCCCGACATTATATGTCTTGCCAATAGTGTGCATGGGAATTATGTCGGTGTGAGAATTATGTTGTCTTGGTGAATAGGTGTGAGCTCAGGGCTCTCATTGAAACATAATGTAATCTACAAGACTTCTCCCCGACTCGGACAAGTCACAGCAAAGGCGAATAACACCAAGCAGAGCAATTAATGATTGAATTTCCTTCGAAATAGCTATACAATATGTCTCGCTGACTATTTCACTGATGAAAAATAGAAATTTAAATACTGAGGCCGACATGTAAACTGCTAAATTACCATTGCAGGCCGACATGAAAGGAACCCGAATTCTGTGGAAGGCCGACATAGAATTTCAATATGGTTTATTTTCTTGATGCTGGTGTATAAATAGGTGGGCTGTAATTGTAAAATCACCAGTTATTAGATATTCGATACACAACAAGTAGATACAGTGGAATAAAATTATCATATCAAAGACTATTGTTGCATGATTTTAGAATGGAGATATTTATGAAAATCAGTTGATGTTGCTGCATTTGTCTGGTGTCAATTGTCTATTGAATTCAATAAAAATACTGCTAAGTTGTCTCCAAGATTGATGATTTCTGGTTGTTTAAATTGACATAACAAGTTTATGTTTAGTTTATCAATGCACATTTGTTGTATTTGTGTGATTAATCAATTGGTTCTTTCAAGCAAAGATTAAATCATTTTAATTAATCATAGTAATCAAAGAGATTCATTTGGATTGTTAAAGTAGAGCTTAGTAGTTACAATAGTGCATGTTTATACAAGTTGTAAACATAATATATGCCAGATGATTTGAATTTTCTCTAGAGAGTGTTGCTCATCTTGATTTCATTTGACTCCGCCTACCCAATAAGGTGCTGGTCTCTATAGTTTCATAATTAAGATTCATTTGTTCTCTTTATATCTATTAATTAAACATTTTAGGATTTAGATCAGAAGATTGCTATTGCTATCAAGTTTGATTACATTTGTTCACTTCTATATGCCATTGTGGAAAAATCACTACAAGAAAGATAATCATAAATACATAAAGTCTACTTCATTCAGTAAGGTACACCCACCTAGGTTTAGCAACACCTGAAGAGTAGAAGGTTGAATTCTTTCAACTTTGTCTGTTGCCCTAAAACATATCAAGAGATTGGTAGCCTCTTGAGGTATCTTTACCTGCATTTTTGAGAGCTAACAAATTGGTGACTCTACTGGGGAACGTTCAAAATCAAGGCCTTAATCATAGAGTCAGGAACTTTATTCAAACTCCGCTAGGAATAAGAAACATCAAGTTTTTTCTCATTTTTGACAAAAGTGAGTGGCGACTCTGATAGAAATTTTGCATCTGTTCAAATATGAATGGAAGAAGATCTCAATACAGGGGAGGTCATACTAGAGCTCCTGCTGGCAGCAGTAAGTGGACACACAAAGATGACAAGATTGATAAGGGAAAAAGGATAAGTGAGGACATGTCCCTAACAGGTAAAGACAAGGCATCAAGAGAACATTGTGAAACATATGATCGCTATGATACATGGAAAAATGATTTGAGTCTAGAGCCTTGTACTCCAGAAGATAAAAGAAATCCTTTCTTTTTTCTTGATCCTCAGAAACACGCTGAGTTTAGAGCTGAACTAGATGCTGAAAAAATTAGAATTCAGCATGAATATGATTAGAAGATGGAAGGTAACCAAAATGACTCTATTGATCATGAGCTTCCTGAGGAAGTAAAAACATAGTTTGAATCACAGAGGAAGGAGATAGAGGAGCTAAGGGCTGCATTGCTAAAAGCCCAAATTACTTCTCAGACAGCTGATTGCCCCCCAAAGTATGTACCACCTCATAAGTAGGGTAATCATAATGTAGGACCTTCTGATCCACTTGTGTCTCCTCATCATTAGACATGAAATCACTATAATCAGCCATATCATCCACCTCATATCCCCACACAACATACAAATATGTAGCCACCTCATGGTCATCCTTTTGTCCCACAACATAATGCACAATATAACAATCCTATGAACCAATATTAGTACCCACCTATCCCTCCCCCTCACTAGTATGCAGCAATGATCAGACAATTTGATTTGATAGGGTTTCATCTATACCCTTACCCTATGGATGGCAGTTGGAGAGGTCTGGTACCTAAGTTTACAGGGAGTAATGCAATTACTGCTGAAGAACATTTAAAGAATTTCAATGTGTTCATCCAAGACATAGGTGTACCATATGAAGATTTACATATGAGGCTATTTATGATGTCACTTCTTGAAGATGCTAGGGATTGGTTTAATAGCTTGCCAGTACTCTCAATTAATTCTCTCCAAATATTCCAGGACAGATTCCTATAGCAATATGGGAATCTAAATGCACCAGATGCAGCTCTTCATGAATTGATGTGAATTTAGAAAAATTAGAATGATTCAATTTATGTTTTCAACTGAAGATTCAACAAGTTGCAGAATAAAGTACCTCCTGGATCAAGGTTGCCAGATTTTGTAGCATTGAGTTTTTATTTAAATGCATTTGATCCTAAAATAGGGTATGAATTGAGAAATAGGGTTCCAAGAGATCTGGCTGAAGCTCGAAAGATAGCACTGACAATTGAAAACAATAGGAAGGCTGCAGGTATAATCAATAAAAGAGATAACCCTAGGGCTCCTCAGCAAAGCAACAATTATCAGTATAGACAAGAAAGCACATACATAAATGAAAGGCCTAGGTTGCATGACATGCCATATAATACAGACTAGAAGGATGGAAAACCTATAACATCTAGGCCAAGAAACAAAGAGACTCCTGATCCATTGAGCAAGAAGGGAACCTATATGGTGAGTAACAATTACTTTTGTGAAGCTTGTAATAAACCACATTCTCTAGACTATTGTGTTGTAGCTCAAAGGATGAAAGAGGAGGGAATATTGATGGAAAATAATGGAGAAGATCACAAGGTTTATTTGACTTCAAACACTTTTTACCATGCTGAGGAAGGATACTCATCTTTAGAGAATGAAGGTTATGAGTATGATGTTTCAAATCAGAAGTATAATGTCCATATGGCTGAACAACAGATCCTTTCTGATTTTGAAGAAGATTATATAGGGCCACATTCTGTTGAGGCGCCTACTCAATGTAGTATGAGGAGACTCACCAAAGATGAAATAGAGAGACTAACTATTGTTG
Organism: Sequoia sempervirens; assembly: GCA_007258455.2. Lineage (NCBI taxonomy): Eukaryota > Viridiplantae > Streptophyta > Pinopsida > Cupressales > Cupressaceae > Sequoia > Sequoia sempervirens. The sequence continues at coordinate 344,613,387 of VDFB02281492.1, read as the reverse complement.
CAGTTGAGGAAGCAAGGAGTAAATACTAGTTGAGAAACAGAACAGTAAATGAGAAGGAAGGTGTCCCTAGAGGAATCTTTATAAAAGATTAGAAAATGACACAAGGAACTGTGAATAAATCAGAAAATAAACAGCATGATAAAAGTGAACAAAAGCCTGTCCAAAAATAGGAAGTTAAAGAGGAAGTGAAGGAATTACACAAAGAGATACAAATGCCTGACTAGCTTAATAAAAAGGAAAAAGAAGAAAACAAAGGAGAAATGTCAGAACTGAAGAAGCCTGTTAAGGTGGAGGGATCCTCTTTTGACTTCACTCAGGTGTTTCCTAGGTAAAAATGTTTATTCCATTGCTTGAAATGATGAAAATTAAGGAATATAGAGATAGTGATGTTCAATTGATAACAAATGGAAATGAAAAACATGTGAATTCTGAAAATAAAGTAGTTGTTAAAGTAGACACTAAGCAAGAGAGAATAAATATCCTAGAAGTCTGCTTTAGTGATGTATTAACAACTCCCCCACAAGTGGATCATTTTTTCACTACATTGCTTATAAATAACAAGCTACTGAGAAATTGCATGATAGACTCTAATGCTGCTATAAATATCATGCCGGTTGGAGTTATGAAGTAGCTTGGCATGTGGGTTGATACATGTGAAGGGAAGTGCTATGCAATGGATAACAGACATGTACCTGTGGTAGGAATTATGAGAGGTGTTGAAGTCAAACTAGCTACTTATCCATAGGTGGCTTATAATATAGATATAATAGTAATTGATACTCCTCCTCAGTTTGGGATGCTTCTATCAAGACAGTGGACAACAACAGTTGGGGGAAACGTCCAGTTTGATTTATCTTATGCTACTATTCTAGTGAATCGTCAAGAAGTGAAATTGTATAGAGAGCCCATAATGAACCAGCTTGTTGACTGTGTACCACATGATCAGATCAACTATTTTTGTGATGTTGATCTTGGAAGTTTTAAGATTGAATCAGCTCAGCCAGAATTAACCAATAGTGATCTAATTGAAAAGCATGTGGCACAAAGCTGCAATGAAGTATGGAAGATGTATTTTGATGGAGCATGCAACCAAAAAGGTAATGGCATTGGGATTGTTTTTGTTTCACCTGAAGGTATTACATTTAAATATTCATTTCTGTTAGCATTTGAATGTACAAACAATGTGGCGGAGTATGAAGCCTTGTTGACAGGTTTGAACATAGCTGTGAAACACAAGATTAAGTTGCTGACTATTTTTGGTGATTCTGAGTTGGTTGTTTCACAAATCAAGTCAAAGTACGCAACAAAACACAAAAGATTGAAGCAATATAGGAATGTTGCATTGGACACAATTGAATTATTTGATGCCTTCTCAATTGAGTGGATTGACAGATCAAAGAACATAATGGCTGATTTTTTAGCAAATGTGGCACTAAAAAGAGATGATATCACATTGGCTGGGGTGTCATAGATTGAGTTCAAGACAAGACCTATTGTTCCTGATAACATTTATAGTTGGCAAGTTTTCAATGATGATACTGATCTTTTGAAATTCCTCAATTGTATAGCAATATGAAGCCTAGGAAATTGACTTCAATGCTTTTGTTGAGGAAGTGGATGGGAAGCAAATAGTGTTTGGAAAGGAGATCTTGTAGCTCAAAACAAATAAGTTTCCCAAGGGCTTATTAGCATTGGAGCAGCTGTATGATGGAAATGATTGGTCTCTCATGAAGCAGACACCAGTCAGAAGAGAAGATATTGAAGAAGTTAATTTGGGGACTAAGATAGCACCAAGAAAGGTGTACATAGGAAAGAAAATAAGCCCTACAATTAGAAGAATGCTGATAGAGTTGTTGAGAAAGTATAAGCATGTCTTTGCTTCGTCTTATGAAGATCTAAAAGCATACAAGGAAGATTTGTTTCAGTATGAAATACCATTGAAACTAGATGCTAAGCCATTCAGATAGAAGCAAAGACCCATAAATCCAACATTGGAGTCTAAAATGCAAGAAGAATTAACAAAGCTCAGAGATGGGGGAATCATCAAACCAATCAGGAACTCAATGTGGGTCTCAAATTTGGTCCCTATGAGGAAGAAAAATGGAGACATCAGATTATGTGTGGACTTCAAGAATTTGAATATAGCATCTCTCAAGGACAATTATCCTCTACCCAATATGGAGGCTATATTGCATAAGGTAACAGGGTGTGAACTGCTATCCATGATGGATGGGTTTTCAGGATACAACTAGGTCAAGGTCAAAGAATCTGGGCAATATAAGACAACATTCACAACTCCTTGGGGAACGTATGTATACATAAGAATGTCATTTGGTCCCACTAATGCTGGAGCGACCTTCCAAAGAGCTATGGACGTGGCATTTGCAGATTTGATCAATGCTATCATGGTGGTGTAATAGTATGATCTGACTGCTTATTCAAAGAGGGTTGAAGATCATGTACAACATTTGGAGAAGGTATTTATTAAAGCCTTGGAATATGGTATTAGCTTAAATCCAAAGAAGTGTCATTTTGCAGTCACAAAAGGTAAGCTTTTAGGACATATTGTTTCAAAAGAAGGAATTAGGATAGATCCTGAGAGGGTTGAAGCTATTGATAAAATTCTTGTTCCCAAAACTGTTAAGGCTATACAATCATTCTTTGGATAGATTAATTTTGTTAGGAGATTTGTTTCTAACTTTGCTAAGATCATTAAGCCCATATCAAAAATGTTGAAGAAAGGACAAAAAATGGAATGGACTGCAGAAGCCTTGGAAGCTTTCATATCTATCAAAAGGGCCATCAAGGAGGCTTCTGTCCTTAAATCTCCAAATTTTGCTAAGCCTTTTCAGATATTTTCATTTGCTTCAATGCATACTATTGCTGCTATTATGTTACAGAAGAATGAGGATGGTCATGAACAACCTGTGTCTTTCTTCAGTAATTCATTACAAGGGTCTGAATTAAAATATGACATAATGGAAAAATAGGCATTTGCATTAGTAAAAGCTACAAAAGCTTTCAGACCATATCTTGTTGGAGCAAAGGTGATTGCTTATGTCCCTCATGTTTTTGTCAAAGATATTTTGACACAGTCTAAAGTAACAGGAAAAAGATGTAAATGGATTAATGAGATCCAAGAATTTGACATGGAGATACAGATTACCAAATTAGTAAGAGGTCAAGGCTTGGCTAGGTTGATGACAGCATCAAATATTGAAGCAAATCAAGTTTGTAATGTAGATGAAGGGATTGCAGTTGCAAGCATTGAGCACGCTCCTTGGTATACTGATATCATGCATTACCTTAAGTTCACGAAGTGTCCAGAGGGATTGAGTGACATCCAAAAAAGAAATTTGAAGTTGCAAGCATCAAAATATGTTTTCATGGATGGAGATCTGTTTTGGAAGAATAGGGATGGTATACTATTATTGTGTTTGGATGAGTCTCAGGCCAAGCATGTTCTAAGTGAAATGCATGAAGGAGTTTGTGGAGGACATTATTCAGCAAAAGCAACTGCACACAAAATTCTTAGAGCAAGTTACTACTGGCCTGGAGTTCTTAATGATTCTTTTACACATGTAAGAAAGTGTGAAGCCTGCCAGAAGTTCTCTAGAAAGCTGAAATATCAAGGAGCCTTGCCACTTCGAACCTTGCAAGCTGATGCCCCTTTTCATCAATGGGGAATTGATTTCATTGGAGAGATACAGGAAAAATCAAGTGGAGGATACAAGTTGATAGTAGTTGCTACTAATTATTTTACTAAGTGGGTGGAGGCAATCCCAACTAAACAGGCTACAAGCAAAGTGGTGACAAATTTTTTGATGGACAACATTATCACTAGATTTGGTGCACCACTGAGGTTAATCACAGATAATGGGATGTGTTTCAGGTCAGATGAGTTCAAAAGTTTTTCTGACACATAGGGCATTACTATTTCTTATGCAGCTCCTTACCATCCACAAGCTAATGGTCAAGCAGAGTCCAACAATAAGAGTCTTTTGAAAATTATAAGGAGGATGTTAGGACAGAACAAGAAGGCTTGGGATTCAAAATTAAGGTTGGCTGTATGGGCTAACAGGATTATTGTGAAGAATGCAATTGGAAAATCCCCATTTGAATTGGTATATGGAGCACAAGCCAGGATGCCTTTGCAGAATTTGTTGCCAGTCAACAAATTTGTCCTTCAGGAAGATTTGGGTATTCCTGAACCTATGGAAGAAAGAATGGAGCAACTAGCTAAACTTGATGAAATAAGGAGAGTTGCCCAAAACCAAAACATGAAGTTACAGACACAGATGAAGTATTTGTTTGATAAGAAGGCAAAGGATAGAAAATTTGAAGAGAATGACTTGGTGTTGATGTGGAATGCAAGGTGTCAAGAGAAGGGAAAGCATGGAAAATTTGAAGCTTTGTGGCTGGGACCTTTTGTTGTTGTTGGAAAGAAAGGTGAAGATTCATACTATCTATAGAATATGGCTAGTGAAGATCAGGAGTTGCCTATTCATGGGAAATTTCTGAAGCATTTTTTATCTTGAGTGACACAGAGGATTGAGGGTTGCCAGTGCATGGAAAACTCTTATTTATCCTCTTTAAAATTATTTTCCATGCACAGTAGTTTAGGATTCTAGTTCATCTCCATTTTGCATTCACTTTCCTTTCATTCCATCATGTTGCATTTCCATTCTGCTCACTGGTTAATCATTCTATGTCTGGTCTGCTCACCCAAAGATTTTGGATCCTTGCAATGATCTCACTATCATTCATCCCCAGATGGAGCCATTGTTGGAACTGTAAATTTCTGATGATTTTACATGTTTTTTATACTCCTGTGTTTCCATATAGCTCTTCATCATAAGCACAAGGGCTTTCCATCATGACATTTTTCTTTCATTTTGGCCTATATTTTCCCCATAAATCCATCGAGTCCTGCATTTTTCACATTGTGGTCCATATCGGCATAGGTTCATGGTTGTCTCCCCAACCCACAATGCTTTTCTGCTAACATATGTTTGCTGCAGGCATATCGGCGTGAATATATCAGGGTCTCCCTAATCCTTTTTTTTGCTTGCAAACATCTGTGTTGCCTATCGGCAAGACGTTTCTGCTATTATGGCGATTGAATTTTACATGCTGTCACCATTCGAAAGGACTTCTCCATGGTTTCGGCGACAACAGAGGATGATACTTTTCAGCAGGACTTGTTCATTGTTACAGTGATTGGCATTCACCTACTGGCGGCTATCGGCAAGATATTCACCTTGTTTCAGTGACAGAAAAGGTTCCTATCAGCATAAGTTATATCATCGGGATGAGGTTTTATCGATTTCAATATGTCTCTCCAACTGGCTACAAAAGGTGCTCATCGGCGAGAGGTTTTCCTTCATTGTAATATCATGGCGATACTCCCTTGTCCTTCTGACCGATAGGATGGATGAAAATTTTGGCAAAGTTTTAATGCTTCGATGAAAGGTCCTGGCGAACTCTTTTGGTCTCAGCGACAAGCACATTAAGGATTCACTTCGGCCAAACAGGTTGCTTTCAGTGTGAGGTTACAACGAGTTTCTTTTGTCACACTGACCAGTGGGAAGAATTGGTATATTGGAAAAAGGCCTTGGCTTCAGTATTATGTCATAGTGAGCTCGTCGGGTCTTGCCGGCAATGTTTTATGAATATATTTCGATGAGAGGTTTGTGTTGTCTTGGAGAACTGATGTGCTCGGGTGTTTCGGTATGACTTTGTTGATTCTCTAGGACCTCTCCCCAATTTTGAATTGTCTTCATGAAAGCGAATGGGAGATGGTTTTCAGTGAGAGGTTAGTTGTGTCTCGCTGACCGACAACATAATGGGATGCTATGTCGATGTGAGTTAAGGTTCTTGATAAGAGGTCTTGGCGAGTGACCTTCGGTCTCGCCGATGGAAAATAGTGAAGGACCTTGTCAGCGAGAGTATGATCTTGTCTCAGCGACTCATAATGGATAAATACTTTCGGTATGACTCAAAGCTTTCTACAAGAGGTCTCCTCGACATTGTATGTCTCCCTGATAGTGTGCATGGGAATTATGTCGATGTGAGAATTATGTTGTCTTGGAAAATAGGTGTGAGTTCGGGGCTCTCGTTGAAGCATAATGTAATCTATAGGACTTCTCCCTGACTTGGACAAGTCACGGTGAAGGCGAATAACAACAATCGGAGTGATTAACGATTGAATTACCATCGACATAGCTATATGATATGTCTCAACGACTGTTTCACTGATGAAAAATAGAAATTCAAATACTGAGGCCGACATGTAAATTGCTAAATTACTGTTGTAGGCCGACATGAAAGGAACCCAAATTCTGTGGAAGGCCGACATGGAATTTCAATATGGTTTATTTTATTGATGTTGGTGTATAAATACGCGGTTTGTAATTGTAAAATCACTAGTTATTAGATATTCGATACACAACAAGTAGATACAGTGGAATAAAACTATCATATCAGAGACTATTGTTGCATGATTTTAGAATGGAGGTATTTATGAAAATCAGTTGATGTTGCTGCATTTGTCTGGTGTCAATTGTCTATTGAATTCAATAAAAATACTAAGTTGTCTCCAAGATTGATGCTTTCTGGTTGTTTAAATTGACATAACAAGTTTATGTTTAGTTTATCAATGCACATTTGTTGTATTTGTGTGATTAATCAATTGGTTCTTTCAAGCAAAGATTAAATCCTTTTAATTGATCACAGTAATCATAGAGATTCATTTGGATTGTTAAAGTAGAGCTTAGTAGTTACAGTATTGCATGTTTATACAAGTTGTAAATAGAATATATGCCAGATGATTTGAGTTTTCTCCAGAGAGTGTTTCTCATCTTGATTTCATTTGACTCTGCCTACCCAATAAGGCACTAGTCTCTGCAGTTTCATCATTAAGATTCATTTGTTCTCTTTATATCTGTTAATTAAGAATTTTAGGATTTAGATCAGAAGATTGCTATTTCTATCAAGTTTGATTACATTTGTTCACTTCTATTTGTCATTATGGACAAATCACTACAAGAAAGATAATCATAAATACATAAAGTTTGCTTCATTCAGTAAGGTACACCCACCTAGGTTTAGCAGCACCTGAAGAGTAGAAGGTTGAATTCTTTCAACCTTGTCTGTTACCCTAAAACGTATCAAGAGATTGGCAGCCTCTTGAGGTATCTTTACCTGCATTTTTGAGAGCTAACACATTCCAAACTTCTTTAGAAATTCTTTAACATGCTTTGATTATGAAATGAATATTCCCTTATTAGTTTGATTCACTTGAATTCCTAGAAAGAAATTCAACTCACCAATCATAGACATTTCAAACTCTTTTTGCATCTCCTCTGCAAATCTCTTGCACATACCCTCATTTCCTCCAAAGATAATATCATCAACATATATAACCACTATCAACATTTTGTTTCCTTCAATCTTGAAATAAATATTACTATTTGCAAAGCCTTTCCTAAACCTTTGCACACAAGCCTTCATTTATTTCTTACTAATTCACCATTGTCATTCAACTTATTCCTAAATACCCATTTTGTACCAATTGCATTCTTAGGTCTAGGAACCAATTCCCATGTCTAATTTTTCTCTATCTGTTGTAATTCATGTTTCACTTCTCTAACCTAGTTTTTGTCTTTTCATGCTTCACACACTATTTTAGGTTCCATCATGGAAAGTAAACACAAATTTACCTTAGCTACTACCACTTTTCTTCTTGTCGTTTCACCTTCACTTTTGTCTCCAATTATATGTTCTTTCAGATGATATTTTTGTACATATTTTGGAGTCTTAGGAGCAGGTTCTAGAGCTTCTCCTTCTTCAATCTATTCTTCTTCCTTAGTCTCTTCTTGTACTTGTCCGTAAATAGGTTCATCTGATTCAACTTCACTTATTTCAACTGATCTCTGTATATCTTCATCAACTTTTACATCTGCACTTTCAACAATCTTTCTCAATCTTTTATTGAAGCATCTATAAGATTTTCTATTGGTTGAATATCCAATGAAAATACCTTCATCACATCTAGCATCAAACTTTCCTAGGTTCTCACCATCTCTTTTAATATAACATTTTCTTCCAAACACCTTAAAGTACTTAACAGTAGGAATTTTTCCATGCCATAGTTCATAAGGGGTCTTTGTGTTATTACCTTTGATTTGAACTCTGTTAAGAATATAAAAATTAGTGTGAATTGCTTCTCTCCATTATACTTTAGGTACATTTTCTTCTTTCATCATAGTCCTTGTAGCTTCTTGAATAGTTTGGTTCTTCCTCTCAGTAACTCCATTCTGTTGATTAATTCTAGGAGGGGAAAGATGCCTCTTTATACCATGCTCTTCACAAAACATATTAAACTCATTGGAGGTGAATTCTCCACCTCTGTCAAACCTTAAAAATTTTATTTTCAGGTTCACTTCATTCTCTACCATAGCCTTGAAAACCTTGAATCTATTCAAAGCTTGAGCTTTCTCCCTAAGAAAAGTGACCCATGAAATTCTAGAATAATCATCAATTGGAAGTATAAAATACCTATCACCATTAAGACTTCCAATTCTTGTGGGACCACATAGGTCTATATGAATGAATTCCAACATTCTAGTAGTTGATTGTTCTTTTCCTTTAAAGCTATAGCTTGTTTGTTTTCCCAACTGACAACTTCTACAAATAGTATTAGTAGGCTTTGTGATTTTAGGAAGATAATCCTGATTAGGCTGTCGAAGGTTACATGTCCCATCCTATGGTACCATAGCCAACTTTCATTAACTTGAGACAAAAAACACTGACTATCAACACCCTTAAGTTGATAAATGTTTCCATATGTTCTTATTCCTGTAGCCACCATAGTTCTAGACCCTTTTCTAATCTCACAAGCATTATCCTAAAACACAAGCTTAAATCCTTTGCTACACATTTTTCCAACACTCAAGAGATTATTCCTTAATCCTTTAACATAATAGACACCATCAATATTATGTTTTCCATCAAAACTAATTGTTCCTTTTCCAACAATCTTTGCACCAGAATCATCTACAAACATGACTAATCCTCCATCATACTTTTCAAGTTTAGTAAACTTACTTTTGTCTCTGGTCATGTGATTTGAGCACCCATTGTCAATTACCCAATAATCTTTGTCTTGTCTAGCATGAAAGGCAATAACTAGAGTACTTTCCATTTCTTCCTTCTTGTTTTCCAGAACACATTCCTTTGCACATATTCCATGGTTAGTAGACATTGATTTATTCTCTAAGGCTAGAAACAAGTATTCATCATTATCACCCTCAATATCAAATTCATCATCAGAAATTCCAGCATCTTCTTTAACATAATACAATTTCTTGAACTTTTTGTCCTTTTTATCTTTATTTTCTCTGATCTTCTTGTGTATGGATCTATTAGTACATCTTTGGTGCAGGAGCACCCAGGACCTGCAGGGAACACTCCAAGAATCAGGAGAGAGCAGGGGTCAGGAGGACCTTCCAAGCATGTCAAAGCATTAATTATAATGTGTTGAAGCCTATAATGGCATTTGAATTGAATGAGTGTGCTAAAGGTGTTAAAGGTTTCAAGATTCCTGATAAGGAATCCAATCAAAAATGCAATGTAAGGGGCAAAGTATGTTTTAAGGGATTTGATTAAATGTTCTTAGGCTTTAGATATGTTAAATAAGCTTGGATATTAAATATCCAATGGTCTTTAGGTGATGCCTATTTATATATTTCAAGATTGTTATTTCAAAATTTCAAATTTTGTTTGGGCAGGAAAGTGAGTTTAGGGGCTTAATTGGCTTTAATGAAGTGGGAACCGATTTTTGTTGGTTGGGACAGTTTTTTAGTTGGTCTATAACCCCAGGGAATTCAATTGTATGGGATTGGATGAAGGATTGAAGGACATTGTACGGACTGTTTCCAAGAAAGGGCAGAAAATCATTGTTTTTTGCATTTTTCTCTTGTGTTTTGCAGTCTATTGAATTCTTTTTGAAGTTTCATTAAATGTGAAGGACTAAGCATTAGAAATTTCATGTTTTTAAATTGTTGAATGCTCTGAAAGTTCATAAAAATCAATTCTAGCACGTGTTCTTGCTGACTGTCTACAGGAAAAGGCTGAAATAGACTGTTTTGAGGGTCTTTCAATGAAAGAATGATCCATTTCAAGGAATGTATGACTGAAACCCTGTGAAATGGATCTAACCTGACTTGTACAAACTGAAACTAACCAAAAAATATGCAGGAAAAGGTGGAAAATTGACTGTGCACAGTGAATTGGCAAAGGAAGAGGGAAGAAAGTTGACCCTAGGGTATAGCAGTGAGCAAACTGCCTTAATAAGAGGCATATTTCTGAGTTATAGTAGTTGTGAAATGATGAAAGGATGGTGAGAAGTCAAAAACCAAGACCTAGAAGTGATAGGAAACCCTAAAAACAAAAAGCCCTAGTTTTAAGCCAAATTAGGGAGGGTTTTGTAGTTGGGCATGTTGTGAGTATTCTTGTAGACTAAAAGTGTGAAAATATTTGATTTGGGAGTATTTTAGGAGACTGTTGAGAGTTTCAAGGCCAGGAGACAGATCTAAAGATGGGTTGCTTTGTTAAATAGGGCTAATTAGGCCTAATTTCAAGGAAACAGCAGGGTTAGAAGCAAGAAGGTCTGAAACAAGTGGTGCAAGTAAGTTGATATGTTGTTAGGCATCCCAAAACACACTTGATACAATCTTTAAGTTGGAGGTTAAAGTGCAAAGTTTGAGAGAAAAGACAGTATTCCATCGCCAAAGGCCTAATAGGGCTAGTAGGACTGGTTGAGCAGCAGAAAGGAGTTTTGTTCAAAATATTGGTTAGGGTTTGAAACCCATTTGAATCAAGTTTATTTAAGGTCTGGTGAATTCATTTCAGTGATTGAAAGTCACAAGGGGAGGCAGAACATCCTTAATTGCAAGGTGAAGACCCTATTTCCAAGTTGGAGACTAGTTGAGAAATTGAAGAGCAAAGCTTTGTTAATCTTTAATTCTTGTGAAATTTTTGAGATCCCTGACCCTCTGCATCAGAGTGGTATCAGAGCAGTGAGTAGGTCCTTTAGGGATTGGAGAAGTAGCAATGGCACCAAAAAACCAATTGGCAAGAGAGTTGGAAGAGTTGAAGGAGATCTTGGAGAGGGAGAGAAGAGAAAGAAGGGAACAAGAAGCAGCAAGAGCAAGAGAGGAAAGGCTATGGAGAAGAGAAAGAGACACTATGCAGGCAAGGATCAATAACCTTGAGAGGAGTAGGAGGAGAGAAGACCAAGAAGACCAAGAAAACAATGAGGAGGATGAAGAGCATGTGAGGGCAAATCACGAACAGCAAGCTGATGATACAGAGGACCTTGAAGAAAGGAGGTTAGTGAGGTTATTGAAGGCAGTACAGGGTCATGGAGGGACGAGTCACATAGACTTACCTATCTATAAAGGGAAGATGGATAGTGAAGAGGTATTGGGATGGCTTGATGCCATGTAAAACTACTTTGAATTTGAGGAGATGGATGAAGAAAGGAAAGTCAAGTTTGCTAAAACCAAGTTGAGAGGCATAGCATTGACATGGTGGAAAAGTTTCTAGAATGATAGGATGGCTAGAGGATTGGCAAAGGTCTCTACATGGTCAAGGATGAAGAGTTTGGTCAAGGAGCAGTTTTTACCATCTGATTATACCATTCATGTGAAAAGAATGAGGCAAAATTTAAAGCAAAAGGACTTGGATGTGATTTCCTATACTGAGAAATTTCACAAGCTTAGTATTAGAGGAGGATATGAGGAAGAAGATGAGAAGATAGCCAGATACATCAATGGCTTAAGGTACAATCTGCAAGATGAGATTGGTTTGCAATTGCCAAGAACATTGGGAGAATGTTTCCAGTTGGCCATTAGAGAAGAAGAAAAGGTGAAAAGGAAGCAAGAAAGATCAAACAATGGTGGAAGAGGAGGTAGTTCAAACAGGGGCAGAGGTAATAGAGAGCAAGGACAAGGCAGTAATGATAAAAGCAGCAATGACAAGGGTAAGGAGATATTTTCTGATCAAAGGGGTGGATACACTCCAAGAGGAGGAGGCAGATTTGGACAAGGTAGAGGACCATTCACAGGCAGATGTTTTAATTGCAATGAACCAGGGCATCCTTCCTTCAAATGTCCTAAGTGGGAACAAGCTGATAAAGGCAGAGAAAGGAGAGCTACCTTGGTGCAAGAAGAAGAAGATAAGAAGGAGGAACCAAGAACACTCATGGCAGACCCTGTGACTGATGGTGAGTTTCTCATGATCAAGCAAGGAGAAAGGCTTCATCAAGAACCAAAGGTAACCATTTTCAAAACAAATTGTCTCAGTCATGGTAAGATATGCAGGTTGCTTATAGATTCAGGGTCACATAGCAATTTAGTTTCAGTTGATATGGTAACCAAGCTAGGGATTGAAACTTTTGATCATCCTACTCCCTACAAGGCCACTTGGGTAACTCAAGGACAGCATGTAGAGATTGGTAAGAGAGCTTTTGTTGATTTCTCAATTGGTTCATATCATGATAGGGTGCTTTGTGATGTTATTCCTATGACTTGTGGTCATATTATCTTGGGAAGGCCATGGCAGTATGTTAGAAGAACTTTGCATGATGGGTTTCTTAACACCTATTTGGTTCACAAGGGAGATGTTAAATATCAGTTGGTTCCTTTACCTTTGGAACAGTCTAATGAGAGGTTTGTAATCTGTTTTGATAAGAGCTTGCAGGTGAATAAGCAGGGTGAAACAGGGGAAGGCATTGGCAAACTAAAAAGTGGTGAGTTGCAGCAGGGTTATGAGGTGGATAGTCCATCAAATCAGTCCTTGTGGGATCTGAATAGTATCAAGATTGGTAGCATTGAATGCCCTATCAATGAGGGTAATAGTGGTGAAGTTCTTCCACAAAGGAGGCATTGGAATGAGGGCAGCAATAGGGCACAAGAACTCACTGTTTTCAAGCAGCAAAGAGGACACACTAATCCTTGTTTTGATTCTGTCAAGAATGCAGATTGGCAGAAGAGAAAAATAGTAACTTTAGGGGACTACCTACCTTCTCATTGGAAGATGAAAGCACATATGAGCAAGAAATTTCTTAGTGGCAACACATGGGACACTTCTTGGGACAAGAGTTCTTTCTTTCCTAGGGAGAATGGTGCAGGAGCACCCAGGACCTTCAGGGAACACTCCAAGAATCAGGAGAGAGCAGGGGTCAGGAGGACCTTCCAAGCATGTCAAAGCATTAATTATAATGTGTTGAAGCCTATAATGGCATTTGAATTGAATGAGTGTGCTAAAGGTGTTAAAGGTTTCAAGATTCCTGATAAGGAATCCAATCAAAAATGCAATGTAAGGGGCAAAGTATGTTTTAAGGGATTTGATTAAATGTTCTTAGGCTTTAGATAGGTTAAATAAGCTTGGATATTAAATATCCAATGGTCTTTAGGTGATGCCTATTAATATATTTCAAGATTGTTATTTCAAAATTTCAAATTTTGTTTGGGCAGGAAAGTGAGTTTAGGGGCTTAATTGGCTTTAATGAAGTGGGAACCGATTTTTGTTGGTTGGGACAATTTTTTAGTTGGTCTATAACCCCAGGGAATTCAATTGTATGGGATTGGATGAAGGATTGAAGGACATTGTACGGACTGTTTCCAAGAAAGGGCAGAAAATCACTATTTTTTGCATTTTTCTCTTGTGTTTTTGCAGTCTATTGAATTCTTTTGAAGTTTCATTAAATGTGAAGGACTAAGCATTAGAAATTTCATGTTTTCAAATTGTTGAATGCTCTGAAAGTTCATAAAAATCAATTCTAGCACGTGTTCTTGCTGACTGTGTACAAGAAAAGGCTGAAATAGACTGTTTTGAGGGTCTTTCAATGAAAGAATGATTCATTTCAAGGAATGTATGACTGGAACCCTATGAAATGGATCTAACCTAACTTGTACAAACTGAAACTAACCAAAAAATATGCAGGAAAAGGTGGAAAATTGACTGTGCACAGTGAATTGGCAAAGGAAGAGGGAAGAAAGTTGACCCTAGGGTATAGCAGTGAGAAAATTGCCTTAATAAGAGGCATATTTCTGAGTTATAGTAGTTGTGAAATGATGAAAGGATGGTGAGAAGTCAAAAACCAAGACCTAGAAGTGATAGGAAACCCTAAAAACAAAAAGCCCTAGTTTTAAACCAAATTAGGAAGGGTTTTGTAGTTGGGCATGTTGTGAGTATTCTTGTAGACTAAAAGTGTGAAAATATTTGATTTTGGAGTATTTTAGGAGACTTTTGAGAGTTTCAAGGCTAGGAGATAGATCTAAAGATGGGTTGCTTTGTTAAATAGGGCTAATTAGGCCTAATTTCAAGGAAACAGCAGGGTTAGAAGCAAGAAGGTCTGAAACAAGTGGTACAAGTAAGTTGATATGTTGTTAGGCATCCCAAAAAACACTTGATACAATCTTTAAGTTGGAGGTTAAAGTGAAAAGTTTGAGAGAAAAGACAGTATTCCATCGCCAAAGGCCTAATAGGGCTAGTAGGACTGGTTGAGCAGCAGAAAGGAGTTTTGTTCAAAATATTGGTTAGGGTTTGAAACCCATTTGAATCAAGTTTATTTAAGGTCTGGTGAATTCATTTCAGTGATTGAAAGTCACAAGGGGAGGCAAAACATCCTTAATTGCAAGGTGAAGACCCTATTTCCAAGTTGGAGACTACTTGAGAAATTGAAGAGCAAAGCTTTGTTAATCTTTAATTCTTGTGAAATTTTTGAGATCCCTGACCCTCTGCATCAATCTTGAACCATAGTGACCAATATTTCCACAATTGAAACATTTAAAAGGTAACATACCTTTGTACTTGTCTTTTCCTTTCTTCAACTTCCTTGTAAAATTTGCTTCCAACTCCTCTAAACTATCACAATCTGGATCATCTTCTATCTTTGTAGCTTTGAAGTTTGTTTCTCTTTTCTCCATTCTTTTCCAAATTTCCTCATTTCAAATGTGGTCAAGGTGCCAAATAGCTATTCTTTAGTGAATTTATTTGGATCATAGACTTGCTCAATGGCTGAGACCTTGTCATTGTAGCTCTCTAATAGGGTCATTAGAATTATCCATTACATGTTCATCTATCAGAGTACCACCTTTAATTTTGAATTCATTTACTACAATGTCAACCCTTTTAAACTAACTTGCAATGTCTTCACTTTATTCCATTTTCAAGTTCTCATATCTGCACTTAGCTGTTAACTTCTTTGACAATTTTACTCTATCATTTCCTTCATAGATATCTTTCCACTTGTCCCAAACTTCATAAGTAGTTCCTAATGAAATAACTTTTTTTAGCTTAGTCTTAGATAAAGCACTATAGATTGCATACCTTTCTTTTTCATTTTCTTTATAGGCAAAAATCTCATCAGTAGAAGAAGGACCACTTGTCGGCTCAACATATTTTGTCTCAATAGCTTTTCAAGTCTTGTAACCAAGAGAGATCAGGTAACCTCTCATCTACACTTTTTAGAAACTGTAATTAAATCCATCAAAAATAGGGATTATCAATTTGTGCGCTATCGGATCTACCTCAAGTGGTTAGGCTCTCCTTTGAGGAACCAAGGCTCTGATACCAACTATTGCAATACATAATACAACTAAGAGGGGGTGAATCAGTTGTCACCAATCACACAAATCTCAAACAATTATTAGCTATTAAGTATGATCATGAAGCGAAAATAACAAAAAGAAATATCAACACAAGAAACACTAGATTTATGTGAAAAAACTAATAAGGGAAAAACCACGGTGATGATTAACTCACAATATAAGAGTAATTGCAAAATTGTTTACAAAGAGGCTCACTACCAAAGGGATCACTGCCCAAGATATGAATCACTATCAAAATGGGAGGCTCACTACCTACACATACAGAAAGATATAAAGAAGAATGTTACACAAAAAACACTCTCTTAGTGCAATAGAAGATCCAACAAAACAACTTGTTCACATCAACAACCTTGACCAAAGAATTGCAGACACCATCTACTCACTACTTTCAAGAGTCTAACATATTAAAGTTCTCACTGCCTCAACTCTCTTTCGCATAGTTTCTCACATCTATCATGCTTCTCACACTTGTGGAATACAATATTTAACATCTTTCCTTGTATTTATACCATCTTCAACCTTATAAACTTTCTCCAAGGTTGGTTACACATGCTTCATTTTACAAATTCAAATTAGGTTGGTAACTCAACATTTCCGTGGTGGATGAGAATGAAAGTTGACCAAACCAACACTTAACCAGGACCTAAAACAACATATTGAATCAATGGCATTCTTCCTTAATTAATACTTATCCTTCATATGACGTGTAAACACCAGGTCGGCCAAACCTAATGAAAACACCAATGAACTTTTGAAGTACATGCTTTTGCAATAGGAAGATAACATGTAGACCACATAACATGATTCACCATACACTAGAACACATCTCATATGCCTTCAAATTCATCCACAATTACTAAAACAACCTTCATACACAAAATACTTTCCATCAGTCCATTCAAACTATACAGACACACATAGTAACTTTGAAACTGGTCTTTGAGAGCACCAAAACATGAACACCTTTGATAGAACATAGATAACACCATGACCATCCTTCCTCTAGATCTACAAGATGTGAAACAATCCAATGAAGGACTATGGAGAAGATACATTTCTCCCAGCCCATAGATAAACAACTCTGCTAGAACAGTTCACAAACTAGTGAACTCAACTTTCACTCTTCATCAAACCAACAACAATAATCCAGGATGTATCACCCAAGGATTCCCTTAAAAAAATCTTCAAATCTGCACAAGAATAGGATCAGCATAGAAGAAATGTGGTGCATATACTAGAGCACATTATGAATACACACACAATTTTGTCTTCACTATTTATTAATTTTCTCAAAAGCACTTGGTAACTTATAATTTTAGCACACCTACAACACCATAAAGATAGCTCCATGTAATCACAACATCTCAGCAGTATCTCAACTATACATGCACCACCTACAATCACTTGATTCCTTTCTCTGAAACAACCTATACTGTGTTGACATCAGTGACAACATTAATGACAACACCACCATAATCATTCATACTTGTAACATTCTCATCCACTAGTAGAGGCAAGCATTAAGAGGGAGCCTTGGATGTTTTCATGATTATCATGGACTATGATGTAACCTTGATGTAAAATTGTATATTTTATTGTCTTTGTGGCCTAATGAGCCAAGTCAACTTGAGATATTGTAACTGACATTGGAAATGAATATATAAATATATGACTCATTTTAATTAGAAATGAGTTTCTATGATTGAAAATAATTGCTTAGTTATGTCTTTTTAAAATTTAATATTCATAATGTCATTTTCAATAATATGATTAAGTAATAATTATAATGGGTTATTACATTTGGTATCAGAGCTTAGGGTTCAACTCTAAGCCTTTTGAGTCTAGAATAGGCATGACTAGGGGATAGTTAACCCTTGACCAAATTGAGTTTTCTTAAGGATTGACCAAACTTGGATTGAATGCAGGTATGGGAAGGTCTAAGTCAAGAAGGAAGAAAGGGAATACTATTAGGACCTCAAACAAGAATGTTGTAGTGCAAGAAAACACCAATATTGAGGTTCATCCTGAGATTCCTAATGATGAGACTCTAGCTCAATCCCTTAATCAACTTAAGCTGGAGATGGGTAAGAAGATTGAGGATTTGAAGTTAACTCCTAACATTAAGAATATTTTCTACAATTAGATATTGGCTCATAGGGTGTGGACCAAACACACCCTTATTAGCTAAAGAGGAAAAAGAGAACATGCATGCTCAACCCTCCTCTTCTAAGAAAATTGATGTAAATTCTAATGAGGACCCTGAGGAGTTTCCTCTCTTTGAGAATGAGAAAATTGACTAATGTAACAATAAGCTTTTGTAGATAAGGGCCTAGTGACCCACACTTAATATAAATAAAGCACTATTTTATATTTTTGGTTTTTTCAAGTGAAGAACTTAAAAAAATGTTTACTGTGCATGAATGGCTGTCTTCAATGAATGAGTGATATATGCACCTGTATGTAGTGTATGTGAATAAGAAATTTTACTCATAGAACTGAGTGTTAAGTTACAGTAGATGTGAGATGTGATGCATATATAGTGTGAGTTGGTATGGTGATCTCCAAACAGGAGATATGTGGTAGCGGGTTAGAAACAAGATCAAACAAGAGGGTAGAATAGATTCTATAACTTCTAAATAGGCAAGAATATTTTATGGATCACATAGAAAATGAGGTCTAAGTGGCACAAGAGGACCAGGTTCACAAGAATGTAGAAGTCAATCAAGGACAAGGTCCTCGAGTTCAAATTGTAGAAGAACTAGGAAAGGATCTCAAAAGAGTAGCACTACCTAATTTTGATGGTAAATCTATTACAACAAGAGTTGAGGCATGGATCATTGAGATGGAGAAATACTTTGGAATCAACTATTTTGACCAAACTAAAAAGGCATAGGCTACGTATCAACTTTTAGGAGAAGCTACTACTTGGTGGGAAAATGAAAAGACTAAAAGGAATCTTTAGCTAGCTAAGATTCATTGGGAACTCTTCCTCCAATATTTTAGGAAGAGATGGTTACCATAGATCTTTTTCGATAAGAAGGTGATGGAATTCCAAAAATATAACCTAGGAGAGCATAATTGTTACCCAATATTGAGAAAAATTCACTAATCTACTAAAGTATGTGCCCCAGTATCAAGGAGATGAATGTTTTCATATCTGAAAATTCATATTGGGACATAGACCCCACATTGGAGTAGACGTGGAATGCATGATCCTCTAACCATGAATGAATTTTTATTAGAGGCCACCAAGCAGGAGCATAAATTGTAGTAGTTATCCAACTTCCGTAACAACTCAAATCTTAAGTCATAGTTTAGAAACAAGAAGTTTCATAAAGGAGACAAGAACCATCAAATTTGTAATCTCAAGAGGGGAAGTGAATCATAGGAGAAAGGTGAAGATGGTAATGGTGGAAAGAGTAAGAAGGAAAATAAAAACAAAAGCAAAGATGAATAAAAGAAGAAAGGATTTAGAGAGGATAAGCTGGGAGGTCGCAAAGGGCCTCACAATGAGTGTTATACTTGTGGAGGTGATCATTATGCCTCAAATTTTCCATAGTAGTCAAAGTCGCTAATGGAAGGAAACTATTAGTAGTCTCAGCATCATCAAATCCATGTTGCAATGGATAACAAGCAGGTAGAGTATTAGGCTTTTCCAATGCAATTGAAAAGTAAGATTTTTGGCTGAACTATCTTTATTTAAATTAATATTGGAGCTATTGAATGTTTCATAGACCCTAGAGTAATATCTAGGATATCTATTATACTTTGATACATGGAAAACTCATGGACAATGCGATATGGAAACTGAGTAGAGCAGAGAGTAAACACCCATCTCTTGTACAGTGAGTTAGAGCTTCCAACCTTCCAAACCTAGGTCAACCTATATGTGGCACCCTTAGGTTCATACAATGTAATTTTGGAAATAAATTGGTTAATAAAGAATAAGTTTGTAGTGAGTTGTGAGGATAAGGTAGTTATTCATCTGGATGATTATGGAACCCAGTCAAAATTTGTGGGATTCAAAGACCCTTAGAGCTTAGATAGATCTCTTCTATGCAACTCAAAATGGCTCATCGAAAGGGGTGTGCTATTTATGTTGTGCTTATCAGTAACCCTAACATTAAGGAACCACATCTAGATGACTATCCTATTCTCAAGGATTTCATAGATGTATTTCCTAATGAACTCATGGAGTTACCTCTGAAATGGGAATTTCACTTCTCTATTGACCTTGTACTAGGAGCTAAGACTCAATCCAAAGCACCATATCAGATGACCACCATCGAACTCTATGAGTTGAAGGCCAAGTTAATGGAATTCTATAATAAAGGGCTCATAAGACCTAGTGTGTCTCCTTGGTGAGCCCCAATTATCTTTGTGAAAAATAAGGATGGAACCTTGCATTTGTGTATAGACTATTAGATGTAGAACAAGGTGACCATAAAGAATCAGTATCCACTCCAAAGGATCAATGATTTGTTTGATCAGATAAAGGGAGCAACAATGTTCTCCAAAATTCATCTCCGGTTGGGATACCATCAATTGAGAATAAAGGAAGAGGATGTTCTAAATATTTCCTTTCAAACTTGGTATGGACATTATGAGTTCACCATGGTACCTTTTGGTTTGACCAATGCACTTGCATCTTTTATGAACCTCATGAATAGTGTGTTCAAAGATTGCTTGGATGACTTTGTTTTGATTTTCATTGAAGAAATCTTAGTTTACTCAAAATATGTTGAAGAGCATGATAGGAACTTGAGGATAGTTTTATAATGGTGTAGAGAGAATAAACCCTTTGGGAAGCTATCCAAGTGCTCACTTTATCAAGACAATGTACACTATCTAGGTCATATTATTTCAGCCAAGGGAGTTTCTTTAGACCCTGAGAAGATCAAGGTGATCATAGAATGGCGAGTGCCTTTGAATGTGTCATAATTTTGTAGCTTCATGGGCCTCGTATGATATTATAGAAAGTTTTTGCAAGGGTTTTCTTAGATTGCATCTCCAATCATGTCACTCCAAAGAAAAGGAACATGGTTTGAATGGACTGATAAGTGAGAACAAGCACTCTAACTCCTGAAGGAGAGACTCATGACAACACTAGTTCTAATCATCGCTGATCCTAATGGAAGATTCACTATAATCATAGATGCTTCAGGAGAAAGATGGGAGTAGTAATAATTTAGGATAGACAAGTGGTAGCATATGAATCAAGGAATCTTAAACAACATGAGGTGAATTATGTACTGCATGACTTAGAGTTCGATGCAATAGTTCATGCCTTCCAGATGTGGAGGCATTATCTCTTAGGGAATCCATTTGAGCTCAAGACAAACCAACTGGGATTGAGATACATTTTAAGTCAACCAAACCTTAATGCATAACAAAGAAGGTGGTTGGAATTCCTTAGTGAGTATGAATTCAAAATTGCATATATAAAGGGAAAAGAGAACATAGTGGTTGATGCTCTTAGTAGGAGAAGAAATTTGGTAGCCATGATCTTGACAAGGTCTAACCTGAGAGAAAAGGTGATGCAACATTTGCAAGGGGATGAGCACTATGAAAGAGTGAAGAGCACCCTAGCAAAGAATCCATCATATCATTGGTTCGATGGGTATGAGATCAAACTATATGTCATTTTCAAATATCAAAGAAGAATGTACATTCCAAAATATAGAGAGCTAAGGAAATTGGTTCTATAAGAGGTTCATAATGAATCTTATTCAAGACACCCCAAAGTCTCCAAGATGATCATAGAATTGAAAACTTTGTAATTTTGGCCTAAACTCAAGAACGATGTAATGGAGTATGTAGCCAAATGTTTAGAGTGTCAGTGATTCAAGGCTGAGCATGCACATATAGTAGAGCTATTGTATCCTCACAACATACCTAAGTATAAATGGTAGGTGATCAGTATGTACTTTGTACATGGGTTAACTTTGAGCAAGATTCGACATGATGTTATCTTGGCTATGATCAATAAGTTGACCTAGGTGGCACACCTCATTCCAAGAAACCTTAAGGATGGATCATTGACCCTTGCCAAGAAATTTTTCTAGTAGATCTTATGCTTTCATGGAGTTCCAAAGACTATCATTTCTGATAGAGACACTTAGATGACCTCAAGATATTGGATGACCCTAAATGTCACAATGGGAACCAAGTTGAATTTTAGCTTGACTTATCATCCTTAGACCAATGGGAAGATAGAGAAGGTGAATTAGGTAGTTGAAGACCTCCTTTGAGTGTACTGCATGGACCAACAATATAAGTGGGAAGAAAACTTACCATTGGTAGAGTTTTCTTACAATAACTCTTATCACACATCTTTAGGTATGGCACTATTTGAAGCTCTTTTTGGGTGGAAGTTTCATTAACCCATCAGTTGGGATAAATTGGAAGACATGATAATAGTAGGACCTAAAATGTTCAAGGAGATGGAAGATAAAATGAGAGTTATTAAGAGTAGACTGAAAGAGGTGGTAGATCAACAAAAGACTTATGCCAAAAAAAAATAGAACTCTTAGACACTTTGTGGTAGGGGATAAAGTCTTCTAAAGAGTCAAGCCTCATAAAAGTTCCATTTCCTTTGGAAAATATTCCAATTTATCCTTGAGATATGTGGGTCCATTTGAGGTCTTGGAAGTGATCAACCTAGTTTCATATAGACTTGCTCTACCACATGCTCTAGCTCAAATTCATAATATGTTTCATGTTTCTTTGATTAAGCCATATTATCCTAATGTAGATCATGTGCTTGATTCAAAATCCTTGTAGGTACAAGACCTAGGAGTGGTGGTAGTGGAGCCCATTAGAATCCTCAATAGATGAAATGCTAAGTCATGAAGTAGAGATATTACCCAGTTTAAGGTCCAATGGGACTAGTACTCAAAAGACAGTGGTACTTGGGAGGATGCAAAAGAAATAGAACACTCCTTCCCACTTTTTCTATCTTAGAAAGAGACTTGATAATTTTGTTTGAAAATTTTGGATTGAAAAATTATAATGTTTTGGCTTGGAAATAGTATGATATCGTGTTAAGATAGACATATATGCTTAAATTTTGATTAAATAATACATCGGGATGATGTCTCTTCCAAGAGGGGAAGGATGTCATAACACAATTTTTATTGCATTTAAATTTAAAATAAGATAAACTGGATTATTGAGGAAATTCAATATGAATGAAAATTTGATATTTATGAAATGTTTGAAAGAAGTTGACCATCTTTTTACCATGTGATCTTTTGAACTATCTTATATTTTATCATGATTGAATGTTATTGATGAACTCTGTAAGTGCAAGTGTATGCAAATGTAGAGAAACTAGTTGAAGGATGAGAACACGATTGAAGTATGATAGTTTAGCCAGATTGAATGCTAAGCTTGATGGAATCTAGGTGTGCACAAACCATAAAACAACATGATAGTTGTGTTGTGTGGTCTCACAACATGCCCCATTCTTCCCCTTGGAAAAATGTGGACCCCCTTTTTTCTTTTCTTTTGCTTTCACTTTCTTTGGAGTTGTTTTGAGGGTTGGTAAAATTGTAGGTTATCATTTTTAATTTTCTTTCTCTTTGATTTAGTCCTTGTTCTCTTCTGGGTTCAGTGTCCCAATATTTTTACAAAGTTTTATCAATCTATTGGAAACCAAAATCCTAGATTTGTTGTGGTTGCATCAAGGATGTTGTACTTTGATTGGTCCTAGTCTTACCCAGTAAGTCACCACCCAGAGGTTCTCAATCCTGGTGATTGTCTTTTCCCTGTATTAGAGTCTAATAGTTGTTTTTCATTTTCTTTACTTAGAGGTTGGAAACCAGAGGTTTAGTTATATAATGTTTGAATCAAATTTGATATCTTTGAACCTAATTCTTAGTTCCTCTCTTTGCTCCCAATTTTCTTTAAAGCTTGGAGGTAAGTGTCCCAGTTCCTAGTAATCTTTCCAAGGTTTGGTACTAGAGGTTGTTAATCCTGGTGATCACAAATGATCATGTATCTTAAATTATTTTTCCTTGAAAAAATCAAAGTGACACAAGAGTGCCACATAAGCTTTTCATGTCATCTTTTACACTAGTAATGAGCCCACGTAAAAAACTAGGTGTTCATAATTTGAACCCTAATTCACCATGATTACACCTTTATTCAAGAAATTAATTGCATTGTGATAGGTAATTAAGGAAGGTGGTGAACTACTCATGTACTTGGCATCACCTCAAGCATGCAATTGCCTTCATAAAACTCTGCTTCGCATCATACTACATATTTGCAAAGGACATTGAACGAATGAAACTAATACTTTGTCACACAATAAAAGGTAAATTTCGAGAAACTAATAACACAACTACCAAGGATTTCAAGGTTTCATTTTGAAACAATTTTTGTCATCAGAAAAACCAAGTATGTCTTGAATAACCTAAAAAAATTCAATCATTTTTACTCATGAAAATCTTGAGAAGATGGTATTTCCCATTTAAAAATTGAAATGTTGATTATTTTTAATTGAATTTAATTGAAAGGTGAATTGAAGGTTTTATAAATTGTTTAAAAAGTGGTTAAATTTAACCATAACTCTCACACAAAGAATATATTAAATGAACACTTTAAAGAAAAATAGAAGATGAATTCAAATGCTACAATTCACAAGCTATACCAATTGGTGGGATAACTACTAATACTCAAATGGGATGGTCTTTCGATGCCAAATTTCTCACACGAGTATGACAAGAAAATGCTTTTGAGTGTACTAGGAATGTAATAGCAAGTGGGTTACTTTTTGCAGGAGGGTTTATGTAAGCAATGGAGGACCCTGAATTAGTTATGGAATGTATAAACTACTACAACCCAGATAAAAGAGTCAATAAGGAGGGAAGAACTTATGAAGATCTCTCTAAGAAAGGAATTATATATACATTTGGGCTTCCTACATTTACCTAGATGTATCAAATTGATATAAAGGCTAAAACCAAAAACCTAAATGAGTGTCAAAGAATGCAACAAAGAAATTATGAATAGATAATGGTGCCAAGAGAAGATTACAAAGTAGAAAAAACCAATTCTAAGGCCTATGTTCAACCAAGATGTTTAGGATATCATAACAATTCTAAGCAAGATAGCTAGATTATGAGATGCTAGTAAATTTGAATCATGGATGTTTATAATCATATCCAATTTGATGGAAAACCCTATTCCCATGCATTGGGAGAGATTTATCAGTGACAAACTACTTGATTAGATAAAAGAATTCCCCAAGTCTAGATGTTTTTATATGTCATCATATGTGATTTATTCATCTACATTAAGGGAAAACAAGCAAGGGTTGAAAAGGATTGGTACTCTGGGCAGAGAAGTAGGAAACAATTTAATATATGCTCATCTACCTCAAATTACTATTCATGGATATAAGGAGCATTATTGAAGAGTTAATGATGTGTTTTCCATGAATTTGGTCAGAACAATGGAAGGCGACAAAGCTAAAATATTGTCTTTGGAAGCAAAAAGTGTCATTAAACCAATTGGAGGATAGTACATTTAGTTTCCCACTTTCAATTACATTAGAGTGGAAGGGTTTTATGGATAGCCTTTCATGCTACCCAGGTATCCTATAGATAAAATAGTGTTACTAGAATTGGTAAGACAGTGAAAGCCATCCCAAGCTCTTTATAGTATGGATCATAAAAATGATTCTTTTAGATTTCCTATTGTGGTAGGGAATTATAAATACAATGCAATTAGAAGAGATAATTTGTGTGAATAGGAGTTGAAAACATATAATTTGGAATATTTCCACTCCAAATAAAGTATTATGACCCAGAAAGGAATATTTCCAAGAAAATAGGTGGTTATCATGCTCATTTCCAACATATAGAATGCTATTGGCTAAATTGTGAAGATGAGTAGAAAGTAAGAAAGAGAAAATATGAAAGATTATCATTAGGATCTACATGACTTCTTAAAATTCATGATGTTCTGGATCAAATGGAGGAAGAAAATGGTGAAGTTTTGAATAAGGCTTATGATGAAAACATAGTCTATGATGAACCTATCCCAGAACCAGACTATACAAGTGAAGAAATAACATAAGTTGAGGAATTCTCTACACTAGTTCTATGACAGACTCAAGATTGGATAAATGGTTTTTGTAAAGTTTTAAGAGAGAAAGGAATAAAAAACACATTCTCACAAGATGAAAGAAATAAATAGAGAGAATAAGATGATTCCAAGTGTGGGGAACCTTCTAAGAAAAGAGGAAAGTTGGTAAAGTAGTTACCGATATACATATTGAAGAAAGAACTCCTAAGGCTCAAAGCCAAGGAGTTTCATTAAAACCAGCTGGTAAGCATAAAGATGTTGAATCAAGTAAAGTTCAATCAAAAGTAAAACCAAAAGTTGCATCTTCTTCTACAAAAAAACCAAGAACCAAGCCTACTACTGATCAAGAAGTAGGGATAATAGAAAATATTGGTAAATAGACAAGGTCTACATCTCAGAGAGCTACAACATTATTCACTTCTCCCCTTCAGTTAATATGGCTACTGTGAAACATGCATTGGGAAAAACTCTCATAGTTTTGGATGAAGTTTTTGAAGAAGATGAAGCTAATTGATGAGTCTAGTTTATGGTTTAATTTTGGTAGAATTTATGATCTATTTGTTGAAGTTGTCATGAACCTTGATGTTTGAATGTTGATATTTCCTCAAAACCATAGACATTGGGCCTAATTTTATCTCTACAAATATTTAATGGAATTGACATGTTATATGGACTATCTGTGTTAATTCTACATGTGGATTAATGAATGTCCTTTAAGATAGTTGTAGATATGTGATTATTTTGCGTACTAATATTGCCATGCAAATATGATTAGAGGACACTAAATTGAGAAGATTCCTCCAATTGGTTGTTCACCATAACGGTTAGCAACATGGTCATGCAAAGGTTAATGGAGTTCAATGACAGGAGATTCCTCATGCAAATCAAGTTGTAACCACCTTGTAATGGTCTTTATTGCTATTGAGCAAATAAAGGAATTATTGTTGTGCTAAATCTATGTTGAGGCAAGCATGTTTGACCAGATTCCATGCATGTGTAACCGCCTCTCCACTTTCTCTACTTTCCCTAAAGTGGCGTCCTCCCAATTCATGGAGTTGATTGCCTTGCTTAGTTAGTAGCTTATTTTCTTATAAATAAGACTCAAATTCTCCTTCTTAGAAGGTTGCACAATATGATGATGTACTTGCATTCTTAGTTTTTAGTAATATAGTTACACTACTCTATTGTACTCATGTTTTCCAATGAATAAAATGATGGTATAAGTCTATGCATCTGAGTTTACATTGGTTTTAGAGTATACTCATCAAAGGGGGCCCACTTGGTGAGCATTCTATCCTTTAGTTTAGTTTAGTTTAGTTATTAATTTATGTTTAGTAATTTGTTAAGAATCTGACATTAACTATTCCTACAGCCAAAGCAGACAGAGTAGTTTCCAGTTTGTTTGCTTAGATTTTCATTTATGTCATGCATTTCAGCTTAGTATAGTTGTTGGTTGATGTTTAGTAATTATGTTATTCCTTTCCAAGCAATTTACCTTCAACATTATGTTTTTCTTAATTGTAGAATGAATATGGCTACTTTGGATCCTTAGTGCACATACTCTGCTGACCCATTTCAAGTTCACATCCCTGGGTTGACAAGTTAAATGCACCTTCATGATGATTGAAATGGCTATTCAGTTTAGATGTTCAATCTCTGAATCACAACTGTAAGGGCTTAGTTTTTTAATCATTGTAAGAGGCCAACATTTTTGGCATCATTGTTAGTGATGGTTTCAAAGTAGGGATTTCTTTGGAGTCATTGATAGCTTTCTTGTTGTAGTATTTCTGAAAGTTGTTCTTAGTATACCCCTCATTTAGGAAGTAATGACCCCCCTTATTCTTTACCAATTATTTGTGTGAGTTGGCTGATAGTGAGTTGATACCGCATGCATAGAGGAAGGAGAAGAGATGCTTATGGGAGATTCCTTCCTAACAATCTTGATCATTCCAGCTAGTTGAATATCAAAACCTGCTAAGAGAAGAAGAAGAAGAATATCCACACCTCTTTGCTGATGCATTTCTTGATCTAACTAGCTCTAAAGTTTCCTCTGAAGATAAAAATCAGCTGGAAATTCCCTTTGCTTTGGAACTACATCAAGTAGGCATGGGTGATGCAAATAGGAACAGACCTAACCAACCGACTTTTCTTTTTCCCAGTGCTCATCAGAATGAAGTAGACAACCTCAAAAATATCCCTACTTCAGTTCTTCCTAAGTTCTATGGACTTTTCACAAAAGAACCTAATACCTTTTTGTTCAAGTTTGAAATACTCTATAGGAGTTATGAATATACCACTGATGCCCATAGGCTCAAGCTATTTCCTACCACTCTGAAAGAAGCTACATTAAGATGGTTCATGAGCCTAGGAAGAGATACTGTGGAGACATGGGATGACATTAAGAAAAAATTCCTTGAGAAATACAAGGAGTACTGTAGGGGAAGTGACATGAGAGGAGATGACATTTTTAGGATGCAACAAAAGGAAGATGAGAGCCTGGAGGATTACATTGCAAAGTTTTTAATTTGCCTATAGAAATCTCCACATTATACACTCAATGAAGACTCACAAAAGCTATTTTTCCTAAGAGGAATTAATGAGAGTTGCATTGATGCCTTGGACCTGATGGTAGGAGGAGATATCACCCAAGTTCCTTCGGAGGATATCAAAATGATATGCGAGAACTACTCTAGGGAAGCTTCAAAGAAAGGGAGAGCTTACCAATCTTCTATGGGTAAGTCATCTACTAGTGGAGTTTCAAGAATGGAGATTACTCATTTGATTACAAAATTCAAGAAAGACATTATAAAAAATATATCTACTCAGTTGGATACACTTTAGCCCAATAAGAAACAAGAGGAGGTAGAGGCAATGTTGGTAGAGTATTTCCCCCATTGTAGACAAAAGAAGGACTATAGATGCAAGATGGTAGCTAATATTGAAAGCAAGCAGATTGCACCTAAGTTCAACCCAATTCAATTTGAAGAAGATCAAGTCTACTATGTTGCACAAAGGAGGCCTTGGGCTCCAAGACAATGTATGCCACCAGATCCACTCTCTTTTGTTGGGATATATTTTAATTCTTATTCACCTAGTAACTAATGGTATCCCCCATATCCATACAACTATGGACGATATCTACCACAACCTTGGAGTAACTCTCCAAATACCTAGCCTAATCATCAAATACCTCCACCCCAATGGCAGCAATCTCAAGGGAATTGGTAGCAGTTTCAAGGACATTGGCAGCCACCTCTAGGAAATTGGCAGCAAACAAGTCAATGGAGGGGAGGATAGCAATGGCCAAACTAGCCAAATAGTTACATACAGCCACCTTCCTAGCCCCAACAACTTTCTATAATGCTTCCTCCTACTATTTCAAGTTCAAATGCACCTAAACCTACTTAGCTACCTGCTCAATCCACACCCAATCCAAATAACAAACCACAACAACATCATGTATACTTTGTTGATTCAAATAAATTCCCTACATATGTTGTGAGTGTAAGTGACATCCACTTGCATTCAAGAACTACTATACCAGCTCCTTCCACACCCATTATCACTGAGCTTCCTGTGGAAGAAGAGGAGCCTCTAAATAGCCCCATTCAGCTTAGTGCACCTAAGAATCTTGAACAGGTTCTAGTCAAGCAGACTACACAAACACCCCCATTTCCTCAAAGGTTGGAAACTATGCAGGAAAAGGAAGGAAAGGAGGACACAACTTTTGACATTATGGATCAGCTGAAGCATATGTGTCTAGATACCTCTATTTCAGGCCATAAAAGATGTTCCAATCTATGGCAAGGAAATCGAGGAAGCATGCCATAAGAAGCTAGGAAGGAACAACAAAGACACTATGGTTCATGTGGTGGGACAGTTAGTTGACATCATGCTTGGGAAAGTGATAATCCCTAATTACAATGACCTAGGTAGTCCTGTAGTAGGATTTTTTATAAATGGGATCCAAATAAAGAATGCTTTGAATGACCTAGGAGCAGCAATAACTATAATGACTAAGGACATCCTGCAACAACTAAACGTTGCGAGCATCAGACGTACTCCTACTATCTTGTAGCTTGCTGATAGTTCTACTATTAATCCTGATGGTATAGTAGAGGATCTTGTCATAATTCTAGACTCTTGGGAGTACCCAGCATATTTCATGATTCTTTCTCCTAAAGCTACACTAGGCGGGTATCCCATTATTCTTGGAAGGCCATGGTTAACAATAGTAGATGCTTATATTGGATGTAGGGTAGGAGACATGACCATTTCTGATGGGAAGAGCACCAAAAATTTTGTTCTTTATCCTCTTGCTCAGCCATCCCATGATGAGGATAATCCCATATGGCCACACATTGGTGAAGAGCTCGAGGAAGTTAATTTTGTGGCACAACTTATGATGTTAGGAAAAATATCTTTCATGCAGCTTCAAGATGAAGATTAAGTTTTGGCCAACATCATTCAGAATCATTGTGAAGTGGAGGAAGCATCATCTTCCCATCTTGATGTTCTAGTCAAGACACTTTTGCCTACTCTTCCTGAAACTACTCTTCCTACAAACATTCTTTCTACAACCACTCTTCCTGCAGCCACTATTCCTATAGCTAGACTTCCTACAACAATAGGTATGTCCCATACATTGCTTCCATATGAACTCAAGGTACCATGTATTAATGAAGCATCTATGATAGAGTTAACTACACAAGTGCAGGTGTCAGAAGGAAAATATATGAATGTTAACAACAAACTAAGTGAAGAACAATAGTTGTTATTAGCAAACTTACTAAGGACCCACCAACATGCATTTGCATGGGACTATCATGATATGAAGGGATTGCATCCTAATATTTTCACTCACAAAATTTACATCAGAGATGATTTCACCCCAGTTAGACAACCACAAAGAAGAATTAACCCTACACTACGAGAAATTGTAAAAGGGGAATTGCAAAAATTGCTAGATGCAAGATTTATCTACCCCATTTTAGATAGCTAGTGGGTGTCTCCATTGGTGGTTGTTCCCAAGAAAGGAGGGAAATGGAAAATTTTTGTTGATTACAGGGAACTCAATGCTACCACCAAGAAGGACCATTTTCCCTTACCTTTCATAGATCATGTTTTGGACTCACTTGTAGGAAAACAATACTTTTATTTTCTAGATGGATTCAACGGCTACAACCAGATCCAAATTACACCTGAGGACTAGGATAAGAACACCTTTACTTGTCCTTGTGAAACCTATGCCTACTCAGTACTTCCATTTGGCTTATGCAATGCACCTGCAACTTTTCAGAGGCCAATCATTAGCATAGTTTTAGACATCTCTCTTGATTGCATGGAAATTTGCATGGATGACTTTACCACCTATGGTGCTGATTTCAATCAATCATCAGAAAATATCAGGAGAGTTCTACAGAGATGTGAAGACCAAAATCTATCTCTAAACAGTGAAAAGTGTTTCATGATGATGCAAGAAGGTGTAGTTCTTGGCCACCACATATCTCACAAAGGAATTCAAGTAGATCCTGCAAAGATTGAGGTGATCACAAATCTTCCCACACCTGTAAAACAAAAAGTTGTTAGGAGTTTCTTGTGACATGCACGCTACTATAGGCATTTCATTAAGGATTTCAGAAAATAGCAGCACCATTGTATACTCTTCTCACCAAAGATGTTGAATTTCAATGGACAAAAGACTGTGACAAAGCATTTTCTGATTTGAAGATAGCTTTGAATCATGCTCCTATACTCAAAGGACCTAATTGGGAGCTTCCTCTTAACATCCATACAGATGCATCAGCCTATGCTATAGGAGAAATCTTAGTGCAAAAAGAAGGAGCCATTGAAAATGCCATTTATTTTTTCAGCAAAAATTGGCAAGGAGCTGAATTCAACTACACTATGACAAAAAAAGAAATGTTGGCAATGATCTATGGCCTAAAAAAATTCAGACACTATAGAATAGGCTATCAAATCCTTATGCACACCAATCATACAGACATTAGATATCTCATTAATTTACCCATGATCATAGGTAGGTTGGCAAGATGGTTATTGTTGATGCAGGAGTTTGAGATAACCATTGTAGATAAACTAGGGAAGGCCAATGTTGTTGCAGATTTTCTTTCAAGGTTGACTACATCAGAAGACACTAAGGTCATAGATGAATCTTTTCTTGAAAATCATCTATTCTACATCAATGTGTAAACACCTTGGTATGCTAACATAGCTAATTATATGGTCACAAGTAGGCTTCCTCCTCACTTCTCTCCAAAAGAGAGAAGGGCGCTCAATAAAAAATCTTTTCCTTTTTCATGGATTGTTGGATGTTTGTTTTATACTGGACCAGACCATTTCATGACGAGATGTGTGAGTTAAGATGAGACATATGATATTTTTCATGCATTCCACAATGAACCATGTGGAGGAAATTTTGTAGCCAAGAGGACAACAATGAATATTTTGAACACGGGATATTACTGGCCAACACTCCACAAGGATGCAAGAAGGTATACAAGAAAATGTGATCGATGCCAGAGGATGGGAATACTAACCAAATATGATGAGATGTCACTTTTCCCTTAGGTAGTAATCACTCTATTTGACAAGTGGGGACTAGATTTTGTAGGACCCATTGACCCTCCATTAAATGGTAAGTCTTATATCTTAGCATGCACTGATTATGTAATAAAATGGGTAGAAGTTAAGGCCATGAAGCATGCAAGAGACAATAAAGTTGCATAATTTATTTATGAGGATATTTTCACAAGGTATGGAGTTCCAAGAGAAATAGTGACTAATCAAGGGGCTTAATTCACATCAACCCTTGTTGCAACACTAGTCAATGAGTACAACATAAAACATAAAAAGTATACTCCTTACCACCCTCAGGGAAATGGCCAAGTTGAGGTGACCAACTGGGAGATTAAAGCCATCCTGAACAAAATAGTGGTTGTTCATAAAAAGGATAGGGAAAACATGCTGTCATACGCTATTTGGGCCTACAGAACTACCTAGAATACAACTACAAGCTCCACTCCATTTGAGTTGTTGTATGGAAAGACAACTATGATGCCAATTAAATTTGAACATAAGACTCTTAGGATTGTAGTAGACTTGGGGATGGATATCTTTGAGTAACAAAGAGAAAGAATCATGCAACTGAATGCTTTGGATGGGATGAGGAGAGCAACCTTGCATCACAAAGAGGTAGTGCAAAATCAAAGAATCAAGTGGCATGACAAATTCATCAAGGACAAGAAATTCCAACCAAGAAATTGGGCCCTACTCTATGACTCAAGATATTAGGATAATGCATGAAAATTGCAGACAAGGTGGTTAGGACCATATGAGGTTGTTGAAGTATACCCCAATGGTGTTGTTCAACTCACTACTATTGAACTAGTTAGATTTAAGTTGCTTGTCAATGGTCATCACCTCAGATTGTATCACAAGCCAACTTCCATAGAGGAGTTCTTGTAGAAATTCACTTAGCATGCAACACCCGAGCTTCTTACAGCCAAGGGAAGTGAACCTAGTGTCCCTCCTTCTGGATAATTAAGGTATGTACTTGTCATAATAAAAACTTCCACTTCTATGGGAGTCCACTTCTTCACCCATCCATCCATCCTCCCATCCATCTCCACCTTTCTCTCTCTCCCATCATTTCATTTCATTCCACTTCACCTCATTCCACCTAATTTTTATTAATTTCTCAAGTTATTTCTTAAAAGGTGATTGGTACTTTCTCAACAATATTTGCAATGAATCTTCCATGAATCTAGGTATGTGTGCATTAATTTCTATCTCTTAATTGTCTTTAGTGCATTCATTTATTTTTTGTGAATTAATATGGATGTTCACCATAGCATGTCATTATTCCCTGTCCCTATCAAATCATCCTTACCACATCGCATGTGAGGAAACATGCTCAAATTTAGGTTGGGGGGGAAAGATGTGAGTAATTTTCCCACATGTCAGTCCATGCTAGTCTACATCAGCAAAGTTTAAATCGAGCCAATTTGAATTTTGAGTGAGATGATGGCTCATATGTGTGAGGTGACACCAACTGCCACCGCCATTTTTCTCCATCATAACCTTCCTTTATTACTCATTTACTGCCATTATTGATCCTGTCATAATCTTAAGTCGCCAAAAGGTAAAATAGAAAGAAAGGAAAGGTAAAACAAAAAGGGAAAATTCAGATGACATTGGTGTTGGAAATTTGTTAGTGTTGCAAGAAGGAAAATTTGCAGAGTGATTGTTGATTGCAGACAATGGGAGGTGGTTTAATTAGGAATGAACCCATGGTTCATGACGTATTATTGCAAGATGCACCTTCACAAGCTGAATTCAGAAACTGCAAATGGTTAGACTACTTCTTGAAGCTGAATTGTTTTAATGAAGGCATTGCATTAGAATTTTCCCATACATTGTCTGAGGGAAAAGCCATAGTAAAATGGTTATAAGTATTGGATACTGAAGAAAAAATTGCAAAGGTTACAAGGTTTCCTATTAACGTTGAAAATTACCCTACTTCTAGAGATGCTAGGTCAGCTAGGGCCAAATTTACAAAAACTAGTGACCCTCAATTGAGCATAGACAAACAAGATGTGAAGAGAACCTCTCTGCCCAATCCATGGAAGAAAATAGTTGTTCATGTTATAAAATATATCACCTGTGAAGGACGCCAGTTGAATTTGCATTTCGTGCACTTCAAACTCTTGACTCACATGAGGCATGGGAGGAGGATGAATGTGTCGAACGTACTCTACCACCTTCTGTCAATCATGGCAGCCGAGACTCAAAAAGGTAGGCACAATTATATTTCCCACCATTGTTTGATTAAATTGTTAGTTGAGAAGTCTCCACATGATGTGTCTTAGATGACTTAGGAAGACTTTGTAAATATTGATCAAATTAGACTAGAGCATTTGTGACCTAGGGTTTCACCTCATCCGTGTAGGTCTAGCAGAAGATTGAGAATGACTGAATCCACTCCTAGTGCTTCAACCTCTAGTAGAGGCCCTAGTGTAAACCCTCCTGTAGTAGAACAAACCATAGAGATTAGCTCTTCTAAGACAGAGCACTCAGACAAATAAATTTCCTCTCTAGATTCTCATGATGATGTTCCTCTTGGAATCCTAATGAAAAATAGGGAACATAAGAGAGAAGAAGAAATAAGAAATGAAAAAACTAAAAAGAAACTAACAAAAAGAGAAATACCAAGCTCTAGGTAGTGGAAGGCTGACACTATTCATCCTACAGCCAAAGAAAAATGTGAAAGCCCTCCTAGGAAAGAAAGACTAGCCAAGACAACCTTTGATATGCCTCCATAGGAAAGCCCTAAGTCTAGATAAATATCATAGGGGGATATAGAAGCTCCAATGGGGCAGGTGAATGTCGAGGAAGAGGACATATTTGAGAAAAAAAAAAACATAACACTAGTAGATCTTTCTGATATTGTAAAACAAGTTGAGAATCAAGGATATGAGGAAAATCAAGATTTCCTACAGCAAGAGATCCTGTAGCAAGAGTTCTTGGAGCATGAGAAAGAACAAGAACAAGAGGCTCTATAGCTAGAATTGGGAGAACAATCAATACCCTTGTAGCTAGAATTGACTAAACAACATGAATCCCTACAACTGGTACCATATGAAGAACAAGCAACAGTGCTAGGAAAAATGTTGGAAGGAATACATAATCCCCTTAATTTTTCAATGCACATGGTAGCTATGCATTTATAGAAAAATATGAAAAGAAGGGAAGAAGAATCGAAGGAGGAGAAAAACAAGCTGAAGAAGGAAATTCAAAAGAGAGATGAGGAGATTGAATACAAGGATGCACAAATTTCTACTTTAAAGAAGAAGGTGGATGATATGACAGTCTTGGTACCCCATATTTTAGAATGCAGGACCCCCCAAGGGTCTATGCTTTGCATTTGAAGGAGAAATATATTTTTGTAAGTTGGCAAGGATTGTCTCAAGTTTGAACCCTTCCATTGAGACTCCTATTGAATTTTTCAATGCTTATTGGATTGCTTCCCTTGAGATGAAGAATTTGTTGTGTGAATTCTATTTACATAATTATGTTGTGACTCAAGACCATGATTGGAATCCACTATTATATGTTGGGGATGTCCAATTAAGGGAGTTTATGTCCTAGGTATAGAATGAGATCATTTGGGGACAAAACTACGGGGCTTATAAGAAAATGAAATCAAAAATCCCTTTGCCCATCAATGCTGAATCAAAAAACCTAGGGGACATTTACAAGGATTGGCACATAATGTTTCTCAAACCTAGCTATGGTAATAGGATTATGCCTTGGATAGAAGAAGTTTATAGTGAATATGAGGTGAAAGAAAAAGAAAAAGAGGAAACTGTGAAAAGATACCTGTCACAAAGATGGAACAGCCTAACTGATGAGCTAAAGTAATCTGAGCCCCACTCTATATAGAACTATGTTGCAACACTTAAAAGAATTGAAAGATATACATAGGTTGGAAGGAGAAAAGGATGATTTTGGCTTCCACTAACTTTTTACCCACCCATCCTGATGTGGCTTGTGCCAAATTTTAGGTTTTACCACTATGATAGTGCTATAGAGAGATAAAGATGGAACAAATTGGATAGACAACAAGGGTTCTATTGGGATCCTAACTCACGCACAACAAACACTGTGTTGTGTAGTTTTCGTACACATGCCTTGCTGAAAGTAGGGACCCTCTTTTGCTTTGGTTTTGGTGTCTTGGCCCTTTGATTTTGAGGATTTATCTTGCTATGGAATGTGCTTAAATGTTTACTTTGATTGCCTAAGTGATTCCCCTAAGTTATTTATTGAAAATATTAAGTTTTGGGTGAATTTCAGGTTTTTACCCTAGTTCAAGATTTTCCACCCCGGCCGGATTTTCCTGGATCCTACTCAGACTTCGGTTGAACTCTATGGTTTAGAAATTTTCGGTCTTCGTGGAATTCTGGGTGGGCCAGATTTTTCAGAAGTCCATCTTGTCATCGGGTTCCTAGATTTTCCTGGTTGTCTTGTCGGCAGCATTAATGTCACTTGTACTATTGTAAGGGAAGCATTTAACTAATATTTGAGGACTTTTGTGCCATTATGCTTTGTTTCCTATGTTCGATTGAGCTGAGGAGTGCGTTCTTTTGGTGATTGACTTGATTTGAGGCATTTGAGTTTGCGAATTGTGGGTTTTGGTGGTGATTTCTTGTGTGTTATTGTTGCTAATCTTTGTGGAATGCCATTTGATTCACGTTTTTTCTTTTTGAGATTGATTTTGTTTCATCATGGTACGTATATGATTGCCCTACTTTTGATTGATGAATGTTAGCATTGCTTTGGCATTTTTGGTTTGCTTGGGGTTTATATCTTTGCATGATTTGAACATTTTCATGGCTAGGGTTGCATGATACTGTTTGATTCTTGGTTTCCTAAGCAAGTTTGAGTTTACTCTATCATTTGCATCATGAAGGAACTTGCTTGTGAGTCAAGAGTATCCCTAGTAAAGACTTAGCAGTTGAAATGATTGAATCCTGAGCTTGCCTATGTGTTAATGGCAGATTTGTAGGGTCTGATACCTAGGGCATCACCATTTCACATTAGTATGCTTTCGAATCGGCCTAGAACTCTAGGAAGACTTATAGAAGGACCATATCAAACTTGTCTTAGGCCTAGATTCTTGAAATTTATGATCAATCCATTAACCTGGGTGAAATCGCGATTGGGTGCCGAAGTTCGGGTTTTTCCTTCAGTTCGGGATTTTCTGGCTCTAGCAGATTTTCCTGACTTTCCCACTCCTTTCATTTCCCTGGAATTTTCTTTTTTCAGAGATTCATCTGCTTTGCAGATTTTTGTTGTCTCCGAATTTTCCCAAAATCCTTCATTCCCAAGTTTTTCTAAAATTTGCATAATGTCTCTTCCTTCACGGAAATCTGTCCCATGCAGATTTTCCCAGAATCTGATGGAAAGTGAATAAATATGAAATAGCATGATGTTTTAATGGATGATGGTGCATTTTATGATTAATTTATGCTATTTTGAGACCTCATATGTTGTTTATTGATTGATAATGATCGGATTAAGTTGTTAATAAGTGTTTTCATGTTCATTCAGCTGGAATCCGTCTAGCCCGGAATTCCCTGAAATTCCTCCTTGGCCTGGATTCCACGGATGGTACTGAAACCCAATGTTTAATATGATCATTTTATTTGAGGTTTAATGACACCTTGCTTATATGGGATTCATTTTAATGATGATTTTGATTGATTAACATTGGTTTCTTGTGGTTTTTACTATGGTTTCTTTGTCAAGTGCACGCTGAATCTAGTAAGGTACTAGCAGGGAAAGCTAAGGGTGACATGGAAGGATCTTCAATATCTGAAGCAAAAATAATTAAGATGGATATCAAGAGAAAAATCCTAGAGAGCAAGATCACCTCTGTCTGGTCAGAAGTAACAAATACCAATGTTAGACTATGGGACTACAAGGAGTTCAAAGGTAGAATGTCATTGAAGGATCTTCCTTTGGTGGCTACAAGAATGTTGGAGTCAGGATTGGCCCACATAGCTGGTTTTCCTTCTACAGTGCAATGTTATGAGTTGGTCCTTGAGTGTTCCAAACATTATGACCAAGATACCTAGAGAATTATTGGTCCTCAAGGGAGGATTGTGGTAAATTTGAACCCTGTTTCCATTGCCCAGACCTTTGACATGCCAAATAGATCACATGTGGTGGCATTCAACATGGAGGAAGCTAAGAAGTTCTATGAAGAAGAGACTATTAAGTCACATCATCTTATCAATTACTGGCTGGAGAAGCCCAAGTCTCACTATTCTAAATTTCCTAAACAGCTATTTAGAGCCAAATTCAAGGAGTATT
This sequence comes from Sequoia sempervirens, assembly GCA_007258455.2. NCBI lineage: Eukaryota > Viridiplantae > Streptophyta > Pinopsida > Cupressales > Cupressaceae > Sequoia > Sequoia sempervirens. The sequence goes on along the minus strand of VDFB02281492.1, from coordinate 344,574,715 downwards.
ATGATGCCATCACTCTTCTTAGCAGGGTGGTTGGATTAAAGAGTGCAGGTATGTTTGAGAATTGGATGTGCCACATCATTGCAAGGATGGAATGAGAAAAGATTAACTATCATTAGGCAGGTGTCATAAGCAGAGTGATTCATGAGCAATTGTCTAGTGTGCTACAAACCAAGACCTTCACAATGACCTCGTACTTGGTCTATGCACTTGCAAGATTTCATCCATACAAGGGATTAAGTACCAAGGGTGTTTTTGGGTAGGATGTTATCTATGAGGTTTATCCTCAACTGCACTTAGGAAGCTCGAGCTACAGGAGGGTGAATGATGCATTCACCATGCATATCACCATATTGCTACAGGGTGCAGAACATATGAGGATTTTAGACCAAGCTAAGGAGCTCATCAAGAAATATGGTGCTTGGTTCATTCAGTTCCCAACCTTCTCATACATCTGGGTTGATGGATGTCAAAGGGCTCCATATAGACTTTGAAGGTATCCCACTAATCATATTTTACTTTTGGAAGTTACTAGAAAGATATGTGACTTTGATGCTATTGTCAAAAGGGACAAGCATAAGAATAGTTTTGGTGGAGACTTCCCTTTGAGGATAGGCACTAGAGAGGCATGCCCTTCCATTATTTCAGTTCAGGCTTTAAAAGAAGAGATGAGTATTCTTGGTTTATCTTTCCATTCTAAGAGGTCCAAATTTGACATAATAGGTGAAGCACAAAAGAAGGCCAGTAGAGAATATAGCCACAAAGTTGAGTTGGAGGACTCCTAGGCTAATTGTAGTGATGAATATGGGGTAAAAAAGAAGAATTTTTCCAAGCTTCTAGTTGAGTCAGTCTGATTATATAATGTGAAGGTAGTTCCTAATCAACTAGAAGATGATGGGGACCTGATTCAAGGTCATGCTTATGAGGTGATAAAGGATAAGCCGATTGGTGATGTGGATTGGATAGAAGAAGAAAAGACATAATTAAGAGAATTGATGGATCCAGTCACCAAGTTTACCAAGATGTGGCTAAAGAATAAAATATGGGAGTTGGAAAATGAGGGTTTCTAGTGCACCTTTGATTTGATGGGATATTTGGACCCTCACTCCACCTCTAAGGAATCAACTGAGCAAGATCCTAAGGGAAAAGGTAAGGTGGGTTCTCCTTTTAAAATCAAGATAAAGGGTGTTCAAGAAGAGGATGCACAAGAAACAAAAAAATAGAGAAAGCCTATTGCTAGGAAAAGGGGGCATACTTCAAAGGCTAAGAAACCTGGAAATGAGGAGGCTGAAAAGTAGAGTCTAGAGGTTGTTGCTCTTGTGCCTAATAGGAGGAGAATTATAATATTGTCATGAAAGGAAAGCTCCAAGGTGGGAGAGGAGGATAATCCACATGTGGTAAATGTAGAGAGTTCAGAGGAAAAGGAATGAGTGTACACAAGGAGGTCAAGGACTCCTTCTCCCAAGGATAGTGTACCCAAAGCAGATCCTCCAATTACTTCTCAATAGGAGCAGCATGATGATGTTCCTTCTTCCCATGAAGCTCAAAATGAAGAACCAGGTGAATCTCAAGAAGCTGAAGGTCACCAAGATACAGAGGGAGAGTAATTTCATGAGGGTGAGCTTTACAATGCTGAGGCAGAGGTAGAAAGGGTGATGCAATCTCCCTTGGTTGCATATGAAGTTTCACCTATTAGGATTGAAGGAGTTAAATCTCTTCAAAGAAAAGAAGAAGCAGAAAAGGTTCCATCACCTGTACACAAGGAAGAACATGTTGAAGAAAAGGAGAATAAGGCAGATGAGACTCCTATGAAGCAGGGTTTGAATGAGGAAGTGCCTAAAGACCAGCAGAAGGAAGTAGGATAGAGTAAAGTGCAATTGGAGTCCACTGTTCCAGATTGGTTGGACAAGGAAATAAAGAGAAAATAAGTTGTTGTGGAGGAAACCCCACCCAATTGGGATGAATTTTTGGGTAAGATTGGAAAAGATAAAGGAAAAAAGAAGGCTAGGGTCATTTCAAGGATTGAAAGAGATGAGGCAAGCAATAGGGTGGTTCACATTGCAACTCCTGCTCCAAACAAGAACAAAGATGATTTAACTACAAGAGATTATAACCCACAGACTATCAATTTAGGGCCTACTTCCATTGAGAAAGACATTGAAGATTATCAGGGTTCTAGCACAGTTATCCTGGGGAGATTAAGGAAAGAAGTTAAAACTAAGCAGGAGCTGAAGAAAGAAAATGAAAAACTCAGAAAATGCTTGGAGGATCTGATGAAACCCTTGCAATCCATTAACCCCTCGTCCTCTGCTGCAAATCCCTTACCCCAAGAGACTATCACTAAGCTTGAAAGAATGAAGGATTCAACTCTCGCTACTGGAAATTGGCTGCAAGGGGTGCAAACTAAAGGAAGTGATGGTATCACAGACATTCTCTCATCTGGAAAAGATGTTATGAGGGAAATTGATTGGTTGAAGGAGGTATTAGCTCAAGATAAGGAAGATACATACCTCCTGCTACAGAAAACTAAAACCATCATGGAGTATACCAAGGATAAGATTATAAGTGATGGAATTCTCCCTTCCTCCAGAGTTGTTGAACCTTGGGAGTGGTTTGAGGCTTTACAAATTAGGTAGAAGGTTCTGAAGAAGATTTACATGCAGATGAGGAAAATTGATGATACCCTAACTGGTGTTTATAATGCCTGCATTGCTTTCTTTGAGATAATGATAGGGAGAAGGAAGATTGCACCTAAATATTTGAGTTTGGAGCAGTTGAGAAAGTGGTGGCATGATGTTTATGCTCTAGTCAGTGATGATCTTGTTACTGAACACTAGTTAGATGATGCGGCCACAAACATTGTTGTTATTGATAAATATCTAACATATAAGGTTGAGTGGGATAAGTTGGTGAAACAATCAAGGGAATAAATTACATCAATTGAGAGTTGACTTAAGGTTTTTCCTTTACCACCTATGGCCAACTTGGATAAGGTGCTTTTGAAAGTGCATGAAATGTTGGATTGAAATAAAGACAAAGGGAAAGATAGCTAATGCTGGGCTACATTGAGATTTGTTCTTCCCTATTATTTTGCATGCATTGGTCTTAGCTACATTGGAGATCCTAGGACAACCTGTATGAAGTTCATGCATTTAATGTATATTTTATCTCATTTTGAATCTCTTGGCTGACTTGTTGTGCCTAATTATTATTGTAAAACCCTAACTAGGCTGACATGTTTTGGGGGGTTTCTATTAATATGGAATTTTGCCTCATTTGTAAGGGCTAGAGATAGACATAGACAAATAGAGAGATAGCTAGTATAGAAGCGAATTAAGTAGAGCAAGAGTTAGCAAGTAGTTGTTCTCAAGCAAATATTGTAACAAAAAGCTAGAATTGTTGCTACAGTGGATAATTTGATGCAAGTAATGACATTGTGATTTGGTACCATACTTGTGTTCTTCTTATCTTGCATGGTTCTTATTATTCTATCTTTAGAATTTCTTTGAGGAAAATTGATATTTAGGATTAGATTTAATGATGTTTATGATTTGATATTTGAAGTGTTGTAGCAATCCCTGGTCCATACTTTTCGCAACCAACTGATTGTTAGTTGCTTTGCAAAGTTAGCCTGGACTTTTATATTCATTGTGCTTAGTACAATTATGAGGGTTTATTCATTTCAATTGCAATAGGTTTGTTTGAATGAATGTTCATGATCTAAAAATATTAACACCTTAGAAGATTGCACTGTTTCTATAAGATTGCATATCCATATGGGTCAAGTAGAAATCATTTTTGAGGGATTGGTCCATTTTGAGTGTTTGTCATTTGCATTGTTAATCTTAGGGTTAGTGTTAAATCTAGAAATCTCTTTGAAACCTTATATATTTTGTTATTTCTTTATCATTCGGGTTAAATTTAGGATTGAAGTATCATCATATTGCTAGATCTGATAATTAGAGATTCAATATTTTTCTTGTAGTAAGGTCCCATTGTGATTACCAGTATTTTCACATTTATCACTGAGTTGTTTATGCATTGTCAAGACCTGACATTAGAGACCTTGGGGTTATCTCTTGAGGCTTGCTGATAAAGATTTACCTTTCAAGAGAGATGGGATATTATATTATGTCCGAGTTGTTGTTGTGCAAAAAACATCATCAACAAACAACACATTAGAAACACGCATAACACCATGATTTTTTACATTGAAACCATGTTAGGGGAAAAACCTTGGTGGAGGTCAGTCCACAAGATTATACCCTATTAAAAGTATAAAGAAATATGAATGGGGAATGCACATGAATTTAGGTTCACTACCTAGAGCTCACTACTCAATTACAGAAGGCTTACTGCCCAAAGGAAGACACACTGTCTTACAAAAGACTGAATTACATCCATAGGAATTTGAACTAAGAGAATAACATCTGCTAATGCCTGATTACAGTTCCAGTTAAGCACATGAAAATTTCTTCACACTTTGTTCACTCTTCTTCACACTCTAATTCTGCCTTTGAAAGATCTAAACATTATTTGCACACATGACTCACACACTTCACATACTCATGCCTTCAAATGATAAAACAATCGCTCTTATAGATCCGCAACAAGAAATTACATTGCTACATGTCAGCCTAAAGAAAAAAATAAAATTCTCAAACATGAACTAGCTTCAAAAATAAAATTCTCAAACACGAACCAACTTTAAAAATTAATCTTCGAAGATCCACAACACGCTTCAACACCCTATCAGCCAAGAACAAGAAAAACATGAACACGCAAGAGAAAATCTCCAATCACAAGCATAACGATCAACGTAGATGTGCAACACAGATAGAGCACAATATAGAGACATCCACAAACATCATGAGTCACTAGAGAGGCATCCGCAACAAATGAACTTACTAAAATCAAATCATCTTCATCTAGGAACATCAATTGAAGCAACAAAAAAATTGTTAGAATACAAATCTTCATAACTCGATCAAATCTTCACGTGGATCTTTGAAACTTGACGTGGATAAACTAGATATACTCAAAAAGAAACTCTTTAATCCACAACAACCGATCATCAATGTACTAAAATTACCAATAGATTGAACTTCACTTGACAACTTGAAAGCTGCAACTTATTTCATTACAATTTTCTCAATATCCTCGACATATACAACCTCCAAGAAATTAATGCTAATAGTGTTGATATCAATGACAACTGCATATCAAAAACACAACCACAACATCCAACACACATGAGTTCCTTACTACTGACCCTACTAATTCTGAGTTTTTTGTGCCATACTTTGAAACATTTTGTATTAAGCTAAATGATGATTTGAAAGATGAATTAGAATATGTTACTGAGCTTGAAATGGAGGTGTTCTTTGGTGCATGGGATGTTATTAGTGACAATGGTTGTCAACAAGACCCTAATTTGAATAAGAGAAAAGATACCATGGGTTTTGATGACCCACTTTCCCAAAGTAATGGGGCATGTGACAATGTAATTAATGCACAATGCTTAGATGAATGTGAACTCTAGTTTAAAAATATGGTTGTGTATGAATATTTCCTATTTATCACACAAGATGACTATTTGTCTGGCATGGGACAAAATCCATAGGATGATTCCAAGGTTTTATATGAACTTTCTATTGATTCTAAGTTATCAAAAATGGAATTGCAATGTAACTCCAAAGGGTCAAGATGTATATTTCTAGACGAAACTATTGAACAAGGTGTTTATGAATTTTTTTAGTTTGATGTGAAAAATGAATTAGATGTCAACCTTTGTGGTGTTAATGATCAAGTGGACTATGAATGTTTTCATTTCCAAATCTAGTTGGATGAGTATTTGGTGAATTATGATTATGAACTAAACAAGGTAAAATTCTATATTGACTATGGATTTCAGTTGATATATGATTATAGTTTTTAGTTAGACAAATTTAATGATGATAATGGAAATTTCAGACACATGGAAATTATAGTTAATTTTAGTGACCACAATAAGATTAGTTGGTGGGAAATTCATGGTAATGCTTTAAGTCTCAATATAGTGCAAACAAAGAAAAATAATGTTTTTGATAAAGGTAAAGAATGGTTCTAAGTTTTTGGGGGCTTGGGGCCACCAATTGAAAATGAATCCTATTAAACTGAATTTGCAGGATGAGAGCCTGTACATTAGAAGGGGATTTTGAGAAAATTTGAAGTTGGATCACATTGTACAGTCATATAAATATTGTATATATGTTTATTTGCTTTGATTTGGTTCTCTTTCCTTGTCTGGGCAGGTCCTAGTTTTGGTTCTTTGTGATTGGTCTTCTTCAACTTGAGATTCTAGGATCTTTCTCTATTCTAGAGGAACAAACATCCCCAACATGAGCCATATATTGAACCCCTAAAAATGCTTCATATTCCATCCCAAAATCTTGCAAAATTTGCTTAATCCCATGTCTATGGGCTTAGGGTCTCATCCATTGTCATTACTTTAAGGTTTGTGTTGATAAAACCCTCTCTCAAAAACCCCTAAGCTTGATGTCTTTGGAAATCATTATATTTTTTTGTTGACCTCTTATCACTGGTTCCCAATCTTTAAGATGCATCTTTTTCCATCAAGTATGTTCTTTTACCAGCCCTTGAGTCATAGTGTCTTGTTGTTACCCATTGCTTTATTACAAACATTACCTTATGGTAGCATGGGTTGATTTTCCTTGAAATATTTTTCGGGTTCTAGGTTGGGGTTTAATTTTCTATCAGTTTCCTAAGGTTTCAACTTTAATCCTTGTGTTACCATCCATCATATTCCTAGCAGTGGCCCCTCTTTAGAACTAACTTTTGACATGTGTAGGTTTTTAGTGATTATGACGACCATTCTGTCACCAAGGTTTTATCTTGGCCATTCCTCCCACCCCCACTCCATTCTATTTTCCATTTAATTAATTTGGCAGGCTGGCAAGTGAGTGCCACATGCCCTCTATATTGGAAGGTCCAAATGTTTTGAATAGTCAGTGCATGATGATAGAGAAAATAAATAGTGGTTGTTTGGCAGTGTGTTTTTATCTGCCACTTGATTGGTTTTAATTCTACATTTAAATAATATCACAAGGCAGGAGGCTAATGAAATGTGTCATGTTATTAGAGGGACCCACTAGGTTTTAAAAGCATGTAAACTCTACGCTTGATCAAGATCAACAGTCAATGGCAGATGATGTGGGTCAATCCTGACTACTCCCTGCCATCACATGCAACATTCACTTATGTCTCCTATTTTTCAATAGGGAAGCGAGCAAGCATTGTGTGGAAGCAATCTAAAGGTTAGGAAAGACTTTAGTAAAGGTGAAATATTAACAAAATATTTCCATGAGAATCTGAAGGATAAAATATATGCTATTAGAATTAATTTCTTCATGTGTTTGAGATATGAGAATTTTTTTTTATCTCGACCGTTAATTCTGTCAAAGGATTGTACACGTGGGTGAGTGGTTTTGCATTAAGGCGAGTGAAATTTGACAATCAAAGATCTAATCTCATCCATTCCATGCCACACCATTTTTTCCAATTGTAAGCTAGTTAAATCTCATGGGAAGGAAGGAAATTTGACACGACAGGCTTTCTTTAATGCTAACTACATGGTGGAGTGTGCAGATAGGGTGGATGCTTATCAACATGGTTTCTTCTTGATTGGAAAAAGGTAGAAGATGCATGCATTCAACTTTTTCAACATTAATTTCCTTCATTTGAATTATCTATTGATCTACCTCATTAAGTGATCAATGGTTAAGATTCAAAACTCTAGTAGTCGATTGTTAGCTCACTCGTGTGAGCTTTCCTTGAGAATTAATGATCGAAAAGCTCCAATTTTTTGATATAATGAAAATTGTCAGCCAGTTTGCTTCCTAATTGTAATCATCAAGAGCCAAGAAATTATTCTTGAGTCTGAGAAAAAGGTGTCAAGAGCTTTGGAAAGTAGTTATAGAGGCATTGATGGTAGTTCTCCTGAGTAAGTTGGTATTCATAGTTTTATGTGTTGTTTTTTCATCAATTACTAGTTTATGAATTGTTCAGAGATTTGTGGGTTTAGTTATCAAGGTTTTCAGGTGTTTGATTATTTTTAGAATTCTAGTAAGTTGATAGGATTTGTGTGTGATCTTGAAGTGTCTTTTTCTTACAAATTTGTAAGCTCCCCCTATATTTGAAAGTTCGTAAGTTTTTGCCTTGCTTTGTTGTAAGAATGAGTGAATTTAAGCCTTGTGGGTCTTCCCAACTAATGAGGAGATCTAGGAGGATAAGTATGCTTGAACCCCAGGATGATACACTTGAAATTAAGCATGATACATTGGGAGCTCCTATAGGGCCAAAGGACAAGAAGATAGCTCATGATAGGTTTGTTGAGAGTGGTGTTAGGAACATTTACAACTTGAGAAGTAGGGTTGTTGTTGATGACTAGAGTGATCCTTTTGTTGTGTCCTTAAGGGGACAGATGATTAAGTTAGGTAAATTAGCTAAGCCTGGGAAGAAGAAGAAGAAGAAGTACCACAAGGATTATGATTCTTATATAGGGAATCCTGATGCATCCATGGAAGGTGGGGTTGGTTGTTCAGAAGATGAGGCAAATACTGACCTAGACTACACTCGGTACCTTCTCACACTCACAGGTCAAGAGGATTCTAATGAAGGAGAGTTAGCTTCTATAGTTTTAGGAAAAACATGAAGGGGACATGCATACTCTGATTCTGAAGAATTGTAGAAGTAGCATCCTAGTTCAATATTTTTATTTTTGATGACCATGAAGGAAAGGTGTTGGACTCTACAACCACAAGGATGGGTTTGTCTTCTTCAATGAGAGTATACGTTTTTGTCTTGGGTAATAATGTGGAAGACTTCTTTGGTTAACGTGGGTGAGATTTTGGTGTTGTTGCAATGATGAATGATGCCTTTTGGAAAGTTGGATAATCTTCTTCAATGGACAATATGGGTTTTTAATCTTTTGTGCTTTCCCTCTATATGGAAGTGCAAATGTAACATTCTGGGGATCTTTGAAATTAAAATGAAATTGAATGTCAAATGAAAATGTGAATGAAATTGTAATTTGGCCCGAGGCTTGTTTTCTCCCATGTTTCTATAAATGGGAATTTAGGGCCAGTTATGAGGGTTTTTTGTTTTGTAATTGATCATAGAGAGAACATTGTAAAGAATATACTAATTATTTTAGATTTAAGTCTTAGGTTCAAGTCTACTAATATACATGTAATTTTGGTAGCAATTCTAGCAATATAGTACAAAATGATGTAAATTCAAAGCCATTTTCTCTCTTATGTAATCGTTTCATGAGCTATAAATAATATAATCAAAGGTTGTTTTATTTGTCTCCAATGTTTTTCATTGGATTTGTGGTTTTTTTCTTGCTTGTTAATTCAAATAATTAATGTAAATGCTTGATTGGGGCTGGTGGTTTATGTTGATTTGATTCCTAGGATGTGGATAAGACATAATGGTTGAGATATAATGTTGAAATATTGTAATGTAGCATCTTCAAAGCTTAATCAATGTCATGTATGAAGTTGTTCTCAAGTTGTGTAGATGTTAGAATTGACTCCATTCCAAGGATGAGGAACTGATCTAACTAAAGTATTCATGTTGTGTCTAGTTGGTCAATTCAATAAAAAATCATTTATTAAATCAAATTCTACAAAATAGGTTACAATTGTATTGAGTTATACCTTTCTCATTCTCTGAATGTGAAATGTTTTTAAGAAGTAGCCAACTTCTTTGATACATTCTATTTTTTGAGCGATTATATGAGGATTATCTATTTGTTTGAATGTTCATGATAAAATGGAATGGGAAAATTATCTAAACATTTTCAGGATCACCCTCCTAGGTTTCACACAGCCTCAAGAGTAGAAGTAAGGGACTCATCATTCTTTAATTTTTTATTAGCCAATCCTTACCTATGTTAATTCTTTATTGGCCAATCCTTACCTATGTTAATTATTGAATTATGGTAAGGGCATATCGTGAGATTAAGTTTGGTTCTAAAAAAAAACAACACCCATAATGCATATGTCAACTATGTGTGCTAGTATTTATTGTGTTTGTTTACTATTTTTCATAATATTTTCTCAAGGGTTTTGTTGGCACTCTCAAATTTTGCAAATTTGAAGTGCCAATTTCAAAAATTTTGCCTTTGCACACTCAGAAACACACCTAAGAAATCTACCTAAGTGACCTACTTTGGAGGGTCATATTTTGAAGCTAGATGATTTTCATGCATAACCCCTTAGTGGACCCACTCATGTGACATATGTGAATGTGCATGTCAATTTTAAGCCTCCCACGATGATTTTTGATAGGGTTTTGAAAAGCGAAGCTAGAGGTTTTTGGCACATTTTTGTCGTTTGTAAACATTCAGTTTTGCAAAGTCGCTTCTTGTTTGAGTTAATATTTTGCAACCAGATAATTTTCATGTCAAAATGATTGTCATTATCCATTCTCCTTACATAAATTTACTCCCTAGTCCGGTTTCAGAGCTCCATGATCTGATTTGCTATTTTTTCAAGATCAAAAGCAAATGCAAATTATTTAGTTTTACATCTGCACTTCTAATAGTGTTTCAAGGTTGTCAACTTTGACCCCTAATATCTCAAGAAGATTAATGATTCTAGGAAATCCCTCTTGCACACATGCTATGTGTACCCAAATGTGCTTATTTTTCTAGTGGAAGCCTCTAAGGAGTTGATTTGATATGTTTTCAAGGATCAATTTTAATTGATCTTGAACAACTACAATTGTAGAAAAGTTTGAGTAAGCAACTTTGTTGGTTAATATCTTTCACCTCATAACTCTTTTTGTCAAACTATTTTTTTCACTCTATTCTCAGATCAACCATCTACATGCTTGTAAGTTTTTATGGCTATAGGAGGCCATTTGACTAGTTTCCCAAGGCAATTCCATAGCCAACTTGACCATTTTTCACCATTATGCAAAAGTGCCTGAAAGCAAGTTTTAGTGACAAAGAATTTCAATTTTTCATTCTAGGAGCATCCATAAGTAGTTTAAGGTAAATTTGACCATGAAATTTTTTTGAAATTAAAAAAAAATTTAGTCGGGCCCACAGGGACCCAATGTGTGTTGCACAATGGAAGATGGTTTTCACTGAATTTTCCATGGGATAAAGTCATAACATTTTAATCTTTTTGAGTTGTTTACACAACTACATGATACTACAAAAAGTAAAATCTTTTATACAACCTAATCTTTCTAGGGTTGCCCTATTTTGGTGGGTACATATATAGTTTTGTAGCCATAGCTTGAGTCTTGAATCAAATGTGATTGAAGTTAGAATTGGGGATTGTATTTAAGAAAGCTAATGACTCATCAAATGTTTTTTGTAGATCTTTTGAAAAAAATTATATAAAAGTTTATTAGGTCACAATCTCCCTAAAGTCAAAACTGTGTATTCGTTTTGCACTAAAATGTGTATCTTGAAGGAGATAGGCAACAAAGAATCATATCATTGGGAAAAGCATGATGATGCAGCCACTGAGCCAGTAAATGAAGGGAATTCATGAGACTTTTCTAATTGAGATTGCTAGAACAAGAATAACCTTATTCTTGAACATTGTAAAGGAAAATCAAATCAGTATGGAAGTCACATATTTTCAAGAGTTGTTTCCTTGAAACATAATTGGTGGTTGACTGCTTGTGCAAGAGGACTGCAGGTCAACCTTTTCTTGTATCTATATTATAGAGGTGGATCTTTATCAGGCTTGATCCTTGGGATCTTCCAGATAAGGAATTGTTTGGACAAAAAGAATAGTACTTCTTTAGTCCTAGAGATATAAACTATCCCAATGGATCCTGACCCAACAAGGCTATTGGAAGGACACTAACACTCACCATGGTGCGTGGTATGGAGATCCATCAAAGCATAAAGGATGTGGTGAGATTTATTGTGAGTAGTGAAGGTTACTTTTCTACATTTTTCTTGTTGCCACCGCACCAAGATGAGAGGGGGCCGATTCATATGGAATTTGAAATTGTATGCAGAAGGGGGTGGCTTAGCATGGTAATGGAAGATCATTATTTTCTCAAAAAAAATCCTCTATCCAATACATGCCATGTACGTAATGATTGAAGTTCATATACATAACCAATTAGTTGAAAAGGATTCAGGAACTTTGAAGCAATTGCATTTGGCAAATGTGATGTCAAACCCTATAATTTTTATCACCTTTTCTCCTACCCACGCCGAAGAAAATGGAGGAGTTTAGTTGGGGATTATGGTGAAAATAAATCAAAAAGACTCGTGAACTACCATGAATGGAGTGTTCATGAACTACCATGATTCGAAAAAAAGACTCGTGTAAAGAAAAGTAGCATATGCCCCTAAGATAAAAGTGTATCAAGTCTTTTTTGAAGAGATTTTGTTGTAACGTTGCCACCATAGCTAGAGGAGGATGTACCAGTATTGACAAGGTATGCAAATTTTTTAGCCAAAATCCCCAAATGAATTTGGTCTCAAGGGGTTCCATCATAGACAAGGAAGGTGAACTGCTTGGTGTTAAAAAAATCTCCAAACGAGTGTGGTCTCAGGAAATGCCATGGTAACATGATACATCGAATGGATGTGTTGAAAGGAAATGAAAATTGTTCAATGAAATTGAAGGCTACCATGGAGGAGAAATGAGCAAACAGAGAAAAGTTAGGGAAAAAAATGAAATCAACAATAGACAAAGATGGAGAAAGGAAGCCAAATCCCCACCATCCATTGCTCATCGCGAGTTTGGATGGATTTTTTCACTTTGAACAAGCGATGGGCGAGTTGCTTTTATTTCCATCAGGCATCTCTTGTTTGCTTGGCCTTTTTTCTACTCAACACGCGATGCACAAGAGATGAGTGATGGCTAAGGATGGTAAGGTGGGCGCACGTAAATTTTGAAATGGCGGGGTTGGAAAAATATTATTGTTGTCCAAGGAAACTTTTGAGAGTGATACACAAGGTATTTAACATTAAAAATTAAGTGGCCTGATAAAGTGAATGATGGAGTGGTTTCACTTTTAAAAGATTTTAAAAGTGAAAGAGATGTGAGGTGGAAATTAAAGAATTCATGGGAAAGGGTTTTAAAATGCCTAGATAACAAAATTATTTAAAATCATCACCAAGATTTTAAATATAAAGTATAATTTTGAGGAAATGCAAATAATTTAAAAGCATGGTTAATTTTTTTTCCTAGTGAATGATTTCCACTTTTAAAAATGTTGAGTTGTAAAATGTAAAAGGGGGCATCCATGAAATAGTCAAATTTTCACTATGTAAAAGATTAATATTAAATGTGAAGTGAAAATACATAAGCACAAGGATGAAAATAAGGAGTTGAAGAGTAAAAGTTTTCTCTAGGTGAAAGGTTATTTTTCCCAGCAAGAGGCTGATTAATTTTGTGGGAAAATTTCTATTGTAGGTGAATTACAATGAAATTGAAATTTATTCTAAAATGAAGGAAAAATGATATGAAATTAACATGCCAATAGTCTAAAGCTTGTTTTCTCCTTTGATGATACAAAAAGGAATTCAAGGTTATTTGGCAAGGGTCTTTGGTTGAAGTCTAGATCAGAATTGTGCTAATGAATAACACTAAAAATGCATATACATTCTATGTCTTAGAGTTTTTAGTAGATCTAGTTAATTTGGTTAATTATGTGGCTTCTGAGCATACCTGAATAGAAATGCTAATCTCTAAAGCCTTTTTTCTCTCCATTTTGACATTTTGCATGAATTATTAATGGAGTTGGATCAAGGATCTATTCGTTAATTATCTTAGTCTTTCACTATGATGTATGATTTAATTGCTGCTCTGATCTAATGGATGAGTTAAATGCTTTAGTTAACTCATAGATTCATGCTTATATCATTTGGATTTGGTAAGTAGTCATAGGAGTTTGGGTGTTAGTTTGTAAATTGTAATACAATTGCAAAGATTATGGATGTTCAGGACTAAATCTGCCTTGTAGTTCAATTTATTATGTTCTGACTCCTAACCCTTGGATATGGCACTAGTTTTGACTATTGCATACACTTTTCTCACTTCTAGTATTTCAATGCTAGAACAAATTTCATAAAGACACTTTCAATTGACCTACTATTGTAGTATTTGATATTCTCAACTATAGATGTTTAATTCTTTCAAGGAAATGTCAATTTCTTGAAGGATTTCATATATTCAACAATAAATGACTATATATCTATTTAATATGCAATGTATGTGGAAATATTGTGAAAGGGTGTTATAAATACATTGTGGAATCACCCTCCTAGGTTTGTAGAGCCTGAAGTGTAGGAGGAAAGTAAATTGCTTTGTCTCATTCATTAGCCCACCCTCTTTAAGGTTGCTAACCATTGGAATTGGCAAATCCATAGGCTTCCCTGAAGATCTGGTTGGTATTTAAAAGAGACAATAGGTTCTATTAGTTGATTCATCTTTTCCATTAGATTGCAGGTAGTATGGCGTTGAGAAACAATTCTAAGTGTTAAATGTTTTTAAGAACTTCTTCATGTCATTATTCTTAAATGGTGTCCCACTTTCTTAAACCAAAGCAAAAGGAAGTCCAAAGCGAGCAATAATGTTCTCCAATATGAAACGACATATTACATCAACATATTTTGAGTGAAGGGGAATAGCTTCCACCCATTTTGTGAAATAATTTGCTACAGGAATTATGAAGGTATGTCTGATGGAGGGAGGTAAAAATTTTCCAATGAGATCCAGTCGCCATACTAAGAATGGCCTAATAGGAACTTGGGCACAAATCTTAGAAGCGGAAGCATGAATAAAATTGCTATGTTCCTAACATTTGTGACATTTCTTAATGTATTTGAAGCAATCTTTTTCCATTTGTCTCTAATAATATCCTATACAGACGAGTTTTTGAACTAATGATCTTCCTCAAAAATTGATCTGAAAACTTTAGCGAGTGTGCTTACTCAACTAGGTTCTTCGCTTATGCAGATTTGAAAACACTTGAATCCAAATCTATACCAAGATCTTTAATTAATGGTTTGATTCCAATATGAAAATTCAATCCATCAATCTACTGAGCTCACTAAAAATAATGGAAGCTATAAAATCATATAACAAGAGAGAGAGTTGATAACAAATTTCACCAGACTTTGGTTACATCTTCAAATCTATTTGAACATGAATTGTTTTATTCATTCGTATGCAAGATGTTGGGACCTTCTCACAAGTGTTTCCAGAAAGAACTACCTTCTCCTTAAACAAGGATTCAAGAAGGAATTTCACACTAATGACCTTACTCCAGACATCAAAAGGATTAACTTCTTACAATGCAAGCTACAGAGCTCTCTCAAAACTCCTACAAAGCTTTGAGACTTGAACTATGCCTACAACTCTTCTCCCAAGTCTTCCTGCCAAAATTCCCCTCACTTGCATTCTTGAGAATTCGAATCCAAGAATGTGATGATGGAATGCCTCCCTAGCACTCGCTTTTATACATGAAATTGGCCTAGTGGGTTAAAACCACCAAACTTTTGCCTATTCCCCGTTAGGGAAAAATTCAAAAACCAATTCCCTTTATTTTAAAAATAAGACAATTTAACAACCCTTAATAAAAAAAATTTGTTCATTCAGGATTTCTGTTGTTAGGGGTTTTGTTTTTATTTTAATTTCAAAAACTAACTAATAACCCTTAATGGTTAGGGTATGTGCAGGATCATGATGGGCGAAAAAGTGGCGATATGATGGGTATGTGTAGGGTATGTGGCTGATGAATTTTTTTTAACCCAAAATTGATGAAACAAAAAGGGTTTTTAAAGGAGATTCTCAGCTTTCCACCAATATACATTATGCTTTACTTTGAATTTAATAAATAATTATTATTCATTTTCTATTTGAATTACGACTAAAGTCCTAATTGATAGAATAATTGAAAAAAATCTATAGCTTTCAAATGGTACCACATTTTTTAATCCAAAACATGCATCACATTCTATGCTTCACATACTATAGGATTAAAAAAAAATGAATTTCATGAAGTTTTGACCAAGTTAAGGTGGTTAGACATACAAGTTTTTATATTTTTTAAAAGTTGTAGTAAAAAATTCATAATTAATTATTTACTTGGAAAAAATTCCCAAAAAATATGCATCACATTAGGATATGAGTCCTCTACTTATATCTAAAATATTATAAAAAATATTATCATTTTATTGTGGTTAGGGTGGTTAGAGACACCTACTTATTTTTTCCCTAAAATTTAAGTACTCGCATTCAAATTTCAAATTTTACAAAATAGATTTTTTAAAATAAACCTAGTAGTTTAGAAACTACGCTCAATTTGCTATAGATTCTATTCCTACATATTTTTGAAATAATATAAATAACTTATTCAAATTTTTACATCAAGTTGCCTAACTCTGATCTTTCTGGATTTTTTGCAACTTAAGGGCCTATTTTTTCCATGATGATCCTGCACATACCCATTATTTAGTTGAGATTCGGTCTTATACTTGTGACAAAATAAACCCACTGTATTTATATGTTAGAAACACCAAATGGCATAGCAGTGAGGAGTAATTTTGGAAGCCCGATAGTTGTGGGTTCAACCCTCGCCACTTGTGTTTTAAAATCCAACTTAAATGTTCTAAATGTCAAAATGAAATAGAGACACATATGGTTAAATGCACATTGTGTGGTGTAACAGTGAACATCGAGAATCATGGGCATGAGGTTTGGGTTTCAAACTTCCCCCAACCAATTGTGTTAAACCAACCAAATGACCATTCTGGAGGGCCTCTCAGGAGGTGCCACATGGTGCAACCTGACTGGGCTATGTGGCAACTCCTCATTTGCTTGTCAGAGCTGATGATGCAACCCGTATGCCAACTAGACAACCATGTAAGCATGCCAACTGGATGCCACCTAGAAGTTGATTGGGACTACCACATGTCCTACCCATACAACTGATGTCATCTTACGGATGCCACGTGTCAATTGCCGATTGGTCCATGTCATGTTCGTATGATACAAATGTGTTGTGTTGACATGCTGACATCATCACCTATACCACCTGGTCAACCTAGTCAACTATGAAGTTTGATCGGCTATATCTTCCTCGTACATGCTTTGTTTTCGACGAAATGAACATGGTTGGGTTCATGCCATCGAGCTCTTCGATTTGACATCATTTTCAACCCATTCTAAGTTGGTCAATTTTTTTACCTTTTTGACAGCCCCTTATTCCAGGTTTGACCAAACTTTGATTGGCCATAACTTAGATGTATGAACTCATTTTTCACCCATTCAAGTTGCATTGGATTCAATTGTTTGATCACTTCAACATTACGTTGATTTTAGGGGCATCTGGAATAGTTCAATTTTTAGGTTTTTGAGATCCACCTGGACCAGACCTCCCCACTAAAGAAATTTTGGTCTCCAAAAGTTTACTATTCCTTTGACACACACCTCAGATCAAATTTTCTACCACCTCTGAAGCCCCACTATAGTACTACTACTAACTTCACCATTGACAACTTGGCTCTGATCCTATCCCATCTAGATACTGTCACATCTACTTTCTAAGGGTCTTACACTTGACAACACCAAGAAGCATACATTACTACATCTACCTGCTAGGGTCTTACACTTCAACAATGCATCGTCAATGTGATATTTCCTATTTCCACATCTGCCTCTAGGTGTCTTACATTTTGGCAACACTAGGACTTCAAAACTCATTAAGATGCAGTCCAAAATGAAACTTTACATACCAAAAGTAAGAAGAATATTGAGCATGATTAACCTATCTCTCGACGCTTCTCACAGTGGTGGTTCTCATTCTACATCAACACCAGGAAGATTCTAGCATGAATCTACTACTCCTCACTTACAAAGTACTCGAGTAATGGTAAACTATGCCTCAGCCTAATACATTCCCTCACCTTTGTTCTTCAGAATGGTTGATTAAAGGCTTCACCATTCAACTCTGTCTCTATTTGTTGTAGCAATAAGGCCATAGAAAAAAGGCCTTGAAGGGCTTCCATCATCATCTGATCAAGTCTTCAAGATGAGAACATATATAGGTCACTTCTGACCATTCTCTACAACTCTAAGTCCTAGATAGATATTCCACATATCTTTTACAAAATGCTCTCCTAAAAGCTAGTTACACATTGAGAATTGTGTCACCCACTAGAACACTCAAGAAATCTGCAAGAAACAAGTCTTAACCTGCAATAAGAAGTATTCAAGTATTCTCCTTTCGGATTACAAGAGATATGGCTTCAAAATCCTTACAAAATCTCAACCTTAGAGTAATACAACTTCATACAAATACTTGCAAATAATTTCACTAGATCTTCTTTTTTTCACTCAAGACCCACACTATTTTTACATCAACTAACATTTTACCACAATCCAAAAGGTAACATAAACAAATTTGATTCAAATATTTAGTCATCCTATTTTCCCATCTCTTACAGAGTTGATCAAAGGAACTTTCCTCTTCCAACTACTCCTATTTCTGCTAAGGTTCTTAATGGACTACCTTAGGGATGGTATCCACAGGTTCTTCCTTTACCTCTACAACCTCCTATTGAATCAATTATTTTGTAAACCTCAATGAACATTGAGGTTCTAGGTGTAGCTTCCAACATTTCTCGACCCAATGCCCACTGACTCTGCAGTGAGTACAATAATTTTGGGCTTTGTCCTGCACTGTAGATTCCTTCTTCGAAGAGCAACATTGAAGGTGTGTCGCATGCCTTCATGTCTCCTTAGCTTGCATGACTAACCTTCTACAAAGTCTCTACTTCTTGCTACACCTTGCTACACAATGGTTAGGTGCATGAAAAAATATGCATGGTCATATATTCCACAAGGCTTCCACAAATGAATTACTATTTTCAAAATCAACAATAGATTTAAAGTGTTCATCACCTTTGGATTTCCCTTGACCAGCTTGAGCACTGCTCTACTTAGGAGAACCCACTTTTCCTTTCTCAGGTTTTGTCCCTAATTGTTGAAGGTAATATGCCTTAGGCTTTCCTCCATCATGTTCATCTCTTCCAGGAGTTGGTTTGTAGTCACCATATGGTTCACCTTCAGCTTGAACTCTTACAAACATGGTCTTGGAACATTCTCCAACCTCTTCACTATCATAACCCAGTCCTGTATAACGGGGTCGTTCTACCACCTTTATGGGATTGGCTATTCCTTGGCCATGAATTCCAAGGCCTTTCCCACTATAGCCCATCTTTGACATCAACTTCATACCAATACCCTTGGTATGTTTTTCAAATGTTGCAAAAGCCTAATCATGGTTAAAGGAAGGAATTGAAATTACTTCATTTATTACCTTCTCTATTGCTTAATCAACTTCTTGATTGTTTACCAATGACTCCTTCCAGTATACTATAGATGAAGCCTCCAAACTATTAGGCTATGTGAGGGGTACATATGAGGAGTCCTTTGAGTGTGGAAAAAAGGTGAAGATGTCAAGATCTTCAATCCAAGGAGGGCTCTTTGCAACTAAACTTTCTCCCATATGCTCCTCCACAACACTCTGCAACATCAGGTTTAAATTCCTCTTCTTGTCTTCCAATTTTTCAAGGCAACTCCTCAACTCAGCATTTTCCAACTAGAGATGTTGATTGGCTTCCTCAAGTTCTTGAAGCCTTTTAGATTTATCCTGGTGGAGTGCTTCAACCATCCTCTTCATGAAAATAAGTCATCCATCATGGATGCAAACATTGTCACCTTGGAAGATTCCCCTTGTTGCGATTCCATCATTCTCTTGATGTACACCTGTTGAACTTGCAAACTTGCAAACCAACAAACTAATCAAAACACCAAGAAAAATGAAAATTGAGCTCAAAAATTGCTCTAATATCATTTGATCTAAAAAATTTAGCAAGTGTGCTTACTCAACTAAGTTCTTCACTTATGCAGATTTGAAAACACTTACTTGAATCTAAATCTATACCAAGATCTTTAATTAATGGTTCGAATCCAATATGAAAATTCAATCCATCAATCTACTGAGCTCACTAATTAGTTCACTAAACCAATTTAACTTAGCTTAAATGTGGAATAAAGAACCATAATCAGCCATAAAACACATGAAAATCATGGAAGCTATAAAATCATATAACAAGAGAGAGAAAGTTGATAACATAGTTCACTAGACTCTAGCTACATCTCTGAATTTGTTTGAACACAAATCATTTTATTCCTTCTTATGTAAGATGTTGGGACCTTCTCGCAAGTGTTTCTAGAAAGAACTACCTTCTCCTTCAACAAGGATTCAAGAAGGAATTTCACACTAATGACCTTACTCCTGACACCAGAAGGATGAACTCCTTACAGTGCAAGCTACATAGCTCTCTCAAAACTCCTACAAATCTTCAAGACTTGAACTAAGCCTACAACTCTTCTCCCAAGTCCTCCTACCAAAATTCCCCTAACTTGGATTCCTGAGAATTTGATCTTCTGAATAGGAGAATTTGAATCCAAGAATGCAATGATGGAATGCCTCCCTAGCACTCGCTTTTATACATGAAATTGGACTAGTGGGTTAAAACCACCAAAATTTTGCCTATTCCCCCTTAGGGAAAAATTCAAAAAACCAATTCCCTTTATTTTAAAAATAAGACAATTTAACAAACCTTAATAAAACATTTAAATTTGTTTATAATTCCATTGATTTGTCTTTCATTCAAGCTTTTGGTTGTTAGGGGTTTTTTTTTATTTTAATTTAAAAACCTAACTAATAACCCTTAATGGTTATTTAGTTGAGATTCAGGCTTATACTTGTGACAAAATAAACCCACTGCATTTATATATTAGAAACGCCAAATGGCGTAGCAATGAGAAGTAATTTTGGAAGCCTGGTGGATGCAGGTTCAACACCCACCATCGGTGTTTTAAAATCCAACTTAAATGTTTTAAATGTTAAAATGAAACAGAGACACATACGGTTAAACGCATATTGTCTGGTGTAATGGTGAACATTGAGAGTCATGGGCATGAAGTTGGGGTTTTGAACCGCCCCCAACCAATTTTGTTAAACCAACCAACTGACCATTTCGGAGGGCCACCTGGGAGGTGCCACATGGTGCCACCTAGTCTGGCCATGTGGCAACTCCCCATTCACCTATCAGAGCTGATGATGCAACCAATATACCAACTAGACAACCATGTAAGCATGCCAATTGGATGCCACTTGGATGTTGACTGGGACTGCCACGTTTCCTGCATGTACTACTAATGTCATCGTACAGATGCCACATTTCAACCGCTGATTGGTCCATGTCATTTCCGTACAGTACATACATGTTGCGTCCACATGTTCGTGTCATGATGATGTCATCACCTATACCACTTGGTCAACTATGAAGTTTGACTGGCTATATCTTATGTATATGTGCTCCATTTTGGATGAAACAAACATCATTGGGTTCATGTCATCAAGGTCTTCAATTTGATGTCATATTTGACCGATTCCAAGTTGGTCAAAGTTTTTTCCTTTTTGACAGCCCCCTATTCCAAGTTTGACAAAAATTTGACTGGCCATAACTCAGATGTATGAACTCCTTTTTTTTCCTGTTCAAGTTGCATTGGATTCAGTTGTTCGAGCACTTTGACATGGCACTAATATTTGAGGCATCTGGAATAGTTCAAATTTTAGGTTCTCGAGATCCACCTGGATCAAAAATGACCTCCACAAGCATTTGCATGAGCTTCTTCAAGTGTTATGTGGATTTTAGATTCTTTAAGGCATCCAAATAAAATTCCATTAAAGGATCTTCGGTATAACACATTGGAAAGGATTATATATTTAGATGTGATTTTGTGAAGGAAGTCTCGAGTGTTCTTAGTTGTTGGCTCACGAAAGGTACCTTCTTTTAAATAATAAATATCGGTGCATACCATTCACTAGAGCTTTCCATAGTTGTTGATAATACTTCTTCAGCTTTAGATTCTATCGTTGGTTTCATGATTGTGTGCAAAATAAATGTGAAATATTTTGAAGGATCTTGAGGGGATATAAGAGAATCTGCACTTGTCATTACATCCACATGCCGATTATCCTTTCATGGGATGTTATCAATGGTGTATGAATCAAAATTTTCTACCAAAGTAATTGTGAGATCCTTGTATTTTGATAATTTTTCATGTTTCACTTGATACATTCCATTTATTTTTTAATGAATAATTATGAATCATTGAATATCTTAGTGTCTCAGGCTCCTAGAGTAAAAGTGGTGCATAATCCAAAAATTAACGCTTCATACTCTACGATATAGTTTGTGCATAGGAAATTTAATCGATATGACAAGGGAATAGGTTTTCCTCCAAGAAGAGCTATTATAACTCACATCGGAGCCTGTTCTACACAGGTATGTGCAGGATCATGATGGGCTAAAAAGTGGTGATATGATGGGTATGTGTAGGGTATGTGGCTGACGACTTTTTTTAACCCAAAACTGATGAAATGAAAAGGGTTTTTAAAGGAGATTCTTAGTTTTCCACCAATATAAATTATTCTTTACTTTGAATTTAATAAATAATTATTATTCATTTTCTATTTAAATTATGACTAAAGTCCTAATTGATAGGCTGATTGAAAAACATCTATAGCTTTCAAATGGTTTCACATTTTTTGAATCTAAAACATGTGTCACATTATATGCTTCACATACTATAGAATTAAAGAAAAAAATGAATTTCATGAAGTTTTGACCAAGTTTAGGTAGTCACACATACAATTTTTTATATTTTTTAAAATTTGTAATAAAAAAATCATAATTAATTATTTACTTGGAAAAAAATTACAAAAAAATATGCATCACATTAGGACATGAGTCCTCTACTTATATCTAAAATCTTATAAAAAATATTATCATTTTATTGTGGTTAGTGTGGTCAGACACCTACTTTTTTTTTTCCGAAATTTAAGTGCTGCATTGAAATTTCAAAATTTCACCAAATAGATTTAAAAAAAACCTAGTAGTTTAGAAACTACATTAAATTTTCTATAGATTCTATTCTTACATATTTTTGAAATAATATAGATAACTTATTCAAATTTTACAAGTTGCCTAACTCTATTTTTCTAAAATTTTGCCACTTAAGGGCCTATTTTTTCCATGATGATCCTACACATACCCACACTTAGATCCATCAAAATATAATTCCCATGTTTCTTTATCTTTCTAAATAGTCAACACATTCTCATCAAAAAAAATTTCTATATTAGGTAATTCCAGGGGGGAGGGGCATCAACTAATTGGTCAGTCAAGGCTTGTCCTTTAATTTATTTATTTTGAAACAACTTTAAGGTCAAACTCAACTAATAGCATAACCCATTTAGCTATGTGTCCTAATAAATATGTTTTAGTGGAAAGATGTTTTAAAGGATCAAATTTCATCATCACATGAATTTCAGCCTTCAGTAAGTAATGCTCAACTTACTAGTAATGAATAGAAGATCCAAGCATTGTTTCTCTATCATTGTGTATCGTTTCTCATAATCAATTAGAGTTTGGCTAATGTAATAAATAGGATTTTCTTTACCCTTTTGTCTTGTTGAGCCAACAAGGCTGTGAGAGCATGGGTTGATGCTACTGTATAAAGGATAAACAATTTGTCTTGTATAGAAGGTTGTAAAACAAGTGGAGTGGAAAGGTAATCTTTCAAACTCTCAAAATATTGTTTACAATCCTTATTCCAATTAAACTAAACCTCTTTATTAAGGAGATGTGTAAATGGTAACGTTCAATCTGCTAGGGATGCTATAAAATGATGGATAGCCATAATTCTCCCTTGTAAAGTATGTAATTGAGAAATGTTTCTAGGAGGTGGAATGTTAACTATAGCATCAATTTTCTTTTGTGTTCACCTCAATTCCTCTGTGAGATATGATAAAACCTAAAGAATTTCCACTATCTACACCAAAGACATACTTTTTTCGAATTCAATATCATGTTATATGTTTGCATTCATTTAAAGATCTTCTAGAGGATATTCACATTGTCTTTTTGGGTTAAATATTTTCCTAGAATATCATCAGCATTATCTTCTAGAATATTATGTACGTAATCATGAAATATTAATGTCATATCTCATTGATATGTTGCACCTGCATGCTTTAGTCCAAAAAGGCATCATTACCCAACAAAATGTTCCCCAAGCTATTGTAAAGTTAATTTTTTATTGATCTTGAGGGTTAATAAAGATTTTATTATATTCAAGAAATCCATCCATGAATGACAACAAAGCACATCCCGTAGTCGATTCCACTATAATGTCAATATTAGGAAGGCGGAAATCATCTTAAAATATTCTTTATTCCAATCACAAAATTTTGTACACATCCAAATACAATTATCTGGTTTTGTGACTGTGAAAATGTTTGAGATCCAAGAAGAATAATCTATAGGATGTATAAAACTAGCTTTGAGGGGCTTCTCAGTCTTGTCCTTAAATAGAAAAGCTATCTTAGGATTCATTGTTCATATCTTTTTTCTTACAAGTTTAGCATTTTCAACGAGGACTATGTTGTGCATTACAATTTTAGAGTCAATTTCTAGCATATCCGAATAATTCCAAGCGAAAAGTTTGGGAAAGTCATGAAGAAAATTTGCATGGCCTTCTTGTTTATCTTCATCAAGGAACTTTCCTATCTTAATCAGTTTTTCTTCATTGTTAATATTTATCGCTATGTCCATGGTATCTCTGAAAGGAAGTGCATTTTGTTTTGAGGATTCAGGGTTGTATTCTTCAATCTCATTACTTTCCTTTTATTCATCTCCTTGTTTAGCACTAATCACAACATATGTGACTCGTTTCTTTTTAAGAGGAGTAAATGGATTATCATAAACTCCTAAAAAAAATTTAGGCTTCATCATCTTTGAAGAACTCCAATGATGTTTCACAAGTTGTATCAATCAATTTCGGATGCTTCAAGGTGAGAGTGGTTTAAGGATTGCACATAATGGTGTTGATGTTTAGTGAAGGTCTTTTTTGCTTACATTATCTTAGAAGGGAAATACCCCAAAATACTTTTTGTTTCTTGTGTGTTAGGTTCTATAGGAACAATGATGCCTTATTCTTTCTTTCCACATCATTTTCCACTATAACCCAATTGTTTCATAAGCTCATAACTTCTCCCATAAAGTATTTCCATTTCTTTCAGGTTTGGTGGTTGTTGATAATCTATCTCATCAATTTTTTGTGTAGCGTGTATCTTCTTCTAGAGTAGATGAGGTAAATGCTTGTGAGGTTTCTTCCAAGTTCTACGATGACATTACCATTGGTTGTTTTTGTTTCTCAATTTATTTTTTATTTTTTTAATTTTGTACTCTCCCATAAATGTTGGTGTGAACTCTAAGGAACCCCAATAATCTTCCAATAACTATGACACTTTTTCCATCTCTTGTTTCTCTTCTTTCATAGTCTCTATGTTTGAAGTTGGAATTAATGTATTTAGAGGATTTTTCATTCCTTTTTCAATTTGTAAGAAAATTTCAAGCTCAAGGTCTATTTCAACTTGGTATACTTTATTGTTATAGACATAATTCATGATACAATGAAAATTCAAAGGCACCACATGCATCTCATGAATCCAAGGTCATCCTAAAAGAAGGTTGTATGAAATATCATGAGGCATAACATGAATAGAATTTTGTAAGGTAGCCTTTTCAACTGTAATAGGAAAGGTAATCATAGGTCAAGTAGTTGCTTTCCTACATTGTCAAATCCTCGAATTGATAAGGAGTCGGGTTTAATTCTTGATTTATCCACGCCAAGTTTCTCCAAAAGGTTCACACTACACACATTAAGGGAAAATTCATTGTCAACAAGAGTTATTTTTATTCCCCACCCATCATAGATAGCTATTATCATGAATGCATCATTTTTCTTTCTCATTTGCAAAGGAGGTAGCTCATGTTGGTGAAAAGTAATGTCTACATTAACTGCATTCATTCCTTGAATTAGAGTTGCCACATCATTTTCATTTATACTATAGGAGATCACAACTTTTCGCAAGGCAGTTTGAAGCATAGTGTGATAGTTAGGTGAATTTTGAATTAGGTATCATAGGGATATCTTTGCAGGAGTACTCTTAAGTTGTTCAACAAGATCATACACCTTCCCACTATGCAAAGGATAATGAGGAGCACTAGGCAAGAGGGGATTAGGAAAAGGTAATATTGTTAGGATTGGTTTTCTTGGTTGAGGATTTTTTTGAGTGCTATATGTATGAGAAATGGTATTATAACATAATTGTTGTGAAATATTATTCTTAGGTGGTTCAAAGATGAAAATGGGTTTGTTTTGAGTTTTAGATTTGTGTGAGGGTGGGTATAGGATCAGTTGAGGTTGAATCACATTAACATCTCTTTGTTTTAGTTTGTTGTAACAAGCCTTAGTGGATGGACCTTATGAGATGAAATCCTCAAGGGCTTCATCTAACATGCCAAATTCATCACTACTAAAAGGCTTGAGGGTTAGGTTAACTTGGAAAAAGAGATTTGACATATTCAAATAACTATGTTTTCTCTAAGTGGTTCATTGGTTTGCAGGCGTTTTAGTTTAGTTTTCTAACCAATTCCAAATGTAATCTAATCTAATTGAACTACGAACTAGTGTTGAAAATGAAAATTATAGTAGTCTATTTTTGTCCATTATTGAAATGAATGTAAACTAAGCTAAATCTAATGAAATGAATGTAACAAAAACTCTACAAATTGAAATTGATAACTAATAGGAGCAAACATAAACATAGAAACAAAGAATTCAATGTTGGAAAATGTAGTTTAGAATATGAAACGAGACTAAATCACCCAGAGGGGCATATGAGTCCCAATCAGGGTTTTTCAAGTGTTTAAATAGTGAATAATAGTCACCACAAGATACCCAAAAAAAAGGAAAAAATATCATATACTAGGACTAAATCACTCAGAGGGGTGTATGAGTCCTAATCTAGGGTTTTTACACATAAATGCATATTTTAGATGATATTCAATGATGCAAGATGCAAAAAAGCAACCTATATGCACTTTCACTAATGCAAGATTTAGAAACCCTAGATGCCAATTAATTAATGCAAAACCTCATGCAATGTTAATGCGAGCCAGATCTAGGATGATGATGCACTCCAAATCATAATTAAGATATTCTAAATGCAGGTTCACCAAAATGAAAGGAAGAAAATGTTATGCCTTTACCTATATAGAGTGTATTAGGTTATGAGTAGTCAGCTTGTGGCTACCTTAACTCTTAATTAAGTCATATTATCATTATCGTATTGCTATTTAGTTATTTAGTTCGGCCTAGGGCTTATATAGGGTTATCTAAGTTGGCCTAGGTGATATCCTAGGCATAAATAGGTATATATAGGAGGTTGTGAATCTTATTTCATCATCATGTTGAGTATTGTGTTCTTATTGAAGACTATTGGAGGTATACCCTTTGAAGTGGATTAGGAGGTTGGCCCCTTGAAGTAGAATATTATTATCAAGTATTTTCATCATATTTCATATCATCTTCTTCTATTGTGGAAGTATTTCATTACAAGTGGGTTGGCTCCTTGAAGTAGAATATTATTATCAAGTATTTTCATCATATTTCATATCATATTCTTCTATTGTGCAAGTTATTTCATTACATAAGATTTTCATTGGCTATGCTTTAGGACATAGAAGAAAAATCTTCTACACTTCTCATTCAAGGAAACCCTAGAGATCTCAATCCAAGGATGAAGTATGGAAAAGATATCTTGTAATAGGGTGTCCTAGGGTATGATTAATGAATAAAGATGGGTTCACAACCAAGCTACGGCTTGGAAAGACAAGTAACATGCAAAACCTAATGATAAAACCTAATGATATATATAAACTTCACTAGATTACCTATAAAAGAGTATAAATGGTATATGCAGGATCATGATGGGCCAAAAAGTGGCGATATGATGGGTATGTGTAGGGTATGTGGTTGGCGACTTTTTTTCACCAAAATTGATGAAATGAAAAGGGTTTTTAAACGAGATTCTCATATTTCCACCAATATAAATTATGCTTTACTTTGAATTTAATAAATTATTATTATTATTCATTTTCTATTTGAATTATGACTAAAGTCTTGATTGATAGGTTGATTGAAAAACATCTATAGCTTTCAAACGGTATGACATTTTTTGAATCCAAAACATGCTCACATTCTATTTTTCACATACTATAGGATTAAAAAAATTGAATTTCATGAAGTTTTGACCAAGCTAAGGTGGTTAGACATACAGTTTTTATATTTTTAAAAAGTTGTAATAAAAATTCATAATTAATTATTTACGGGAAAAAAGTTACAAAAAATATGCATCACATCGACATGAGTCCTCTACTTATATATAAATATTATAAAAAATATTATCATTTTATTGTGGTTAGGTGGTGATAGACACCTACTTATTTTTTCCTTGAATTTAAGTACTATTGCATTGAAATTTCAAATTTTCACCAAATAGATTTTTTTAAAATAAACCTATTAGTTTAAAAACTACATTCAATTTACTACAGGTTCTATTCTTACATATTTTTGAAATAATATAGAACTTATTTAAATTTTTACGTCAAGTTACCTAACTCTAATTTTTTTAAATTTTTTGCCACTTAAGGGCCTATTTTTTCCATGATGATCATGCACATAACCTAAATATGAATAGAAAATTGGGAAAAAACAGAAGTGCACATGGAAACCTATAGGAGCTCAAAACCAACTCTGAAATGCTAAAAATATTGATTTTTGGGAACACTAGGACTCATATGCCAGTTCTGGTGTATCAGTCCCAATCCAGGGTTTCTGGGCTGGAACAGGAATCTGGCAATGCTAACTAAGGATCTTCAAAAATATAGAAAATTTCCTATAGTGGGACTCATACACCAATTTTGGCATATCGGTCTCATTTTGCATTTTTGAAAATTCAAAGTCCAGATCTTCTCTCTAATCTCTGCTCTTCCTTCCCAATCTGGTTTCTAGATCTAAACTTGCAAAAAGACCTACAAAACAGAATATAGTGTTGATTTTCTTATGGGGGTCCGCCTCAGTCAAACCTCTAGTTTGGTAATTAAACTTTGATAGAAACAATGGATCTTAAATGTAAATGTGAACATAAACCCTAACCTTAAGTGCATCTAAGATTAAGAAATCTGAAATGCAATGCAACCCTATTCTAATGTGCTAGAATGAGATGCATGAATGAAATATGAAGATGAATGACTCACTTTGGGAGATCTCTAATCACCCTAATAATCCACAATAAGACATGTACCTTCCTTAGGCTGAAAGTAGAGTGATAATGGAGGATGGAATCACTTAGGAAACAAGTCATTAGGCTTGGCTTGATAGCTAGTTGCATCTCCCCAACCTAGAATCCATCATGATTCACCATAGGCAACCATAATCAATCCTTGAAAATTCTATATATTGAATGAAAGTGAGCTTGAAGACCTACAAAAGCACTATAATGCTACTCCAAGACTTCAAATTTTCTTGCTACTTGCTCTTGAATGCTCTTGTGAAAGAATGCTTGAATACATGTGAATTCTTAGATCTTTAATTTTCTTTTCTAGATTGAAAATAATGACTTAGAAGATTGTTTATATAGGCATTACACCTAATTTATCATTATTTAGATCTCAAAAGCTGACATCAACCATAATTTTAAATTAAAAGCTTTAATTTCACACTCAAACCCTAAAAATGGGCCACACAAGACTCATATGCCCCAGGTAGCATATGAGTCCCATCCTAGTTTTTTAGGGTGGGCCAATGATGAGTTAGAAAATTTAATGCTTTTGATTAATTTATCAAGATTCTAATGGAAATAAGCCTTGAGATCCAAAATAAAGGGTCTTAGGGGCTTATTAATAATGATTTAAAAGGGTATTTAATGCAACGGTGCTAAAATAGGTCCAAATTAAGTGTAAAATTGTACCATTTTCAAAAGCATACAATTTTCTACACTACAAGAAATAATCCCCACAAAGAAAGCAACAAGTAAGGTTGTGATTGATTTTCTGATGAACAACATTTTAATCAAATTTGGAGTCCTAGAAATGATCATCTTTGACAATGCTATGTGTTTTATATTAGATGAGTTCAAAGACTTTTGTGATAAACAAGGGATTCAGATATCTTATTCTTCCCCTTATCACCCTCAAGTGAATAGTCAGGTGGAGTCAAGTAACAATAGTTTTATGAAGATCATCAAAAGTTTTACTGAGAAGAATAAGAGGGCTTGGGACTCAAAACTGAGGCTTGCACTCTAGGCACATATACTTACCATCAAGAAAGCTACTAGACATTCCCCATCTGGTCTAGTTTATGGTTTAGATGCTAGACTACCTCAAAATAATATGCTATAAAAGTACAAGTTTGTACAAGAATATGATGGTGACAAATGCGATGAAATTCAACATAGGGTCGATGCTCTCATAGAGTTGGATGAAACTAGAATATAATCACATGATAAGAATACTAGAATGCAACTACAAGTCAAGAATTTGTATGATAAAAGGGATACTCCAAGGAAATTTGAAGTATCAAGAATAGTAATGATTTGGAATGCTAGAGCTTAGGATAAGGGAAAGCATGGGAATTTTGATGCATTGTTGTTAGGCTCTTATTTGGTGTCAAATACACATGGTGAAGATTCCTATTATTTGAAAAGTTTGACTAGAGAACTTCTTGAATTTCCAGTACATGGAAAATTTTTGAAGACATTTCTCGTGAGGTATGCATCTTTTCCATGTACTATATTTTTTATGTAAATTTGTACATAGGTTTGGTTTGGTGTGTTTTCTTTGGTTGGTCTGGTTTTCCATGTCCAAGCCATCCCTAGTTTTGGTTCTTTGGTTTGGTCTACTTCAACCTTGAGATTCTAAGATCTTGCTCTATTATGGAAGAATAGACATCCCCAACTGTAGCCACTAGTAAAACCCCTCAAAAAAATTCTATGTTCCACTATTATGATTGTAATTTTTGCTATCTTTCCTAGTTTGGAGTGGATCTTATGGCTTAGGTTTCTGGTTTTACTTTTGTTCTAGGGTTTATCTATGCCTTAAACCCTCTAAAAACCCTAAGTGTCAATCCATTTGCATACGTTTTATTTCACTTTTGATAGATTATCACTCGTTCTCAGTTTCTTAAGTTGCTATTTGAGCCATCAAGTCTATTTATTCACTGGCCCCTTGTGCTTCATATTCCCGATCATCACCTATTGAGTCATTATTAATCATTTTTTATCTTAAGAAGGTTGTGAGTCTTTTAGTATTCACCTTTATCCTAATTCTGAGTTCTAAAATATTTCCTTACGACTTTTAAGATTGCAAACCTAAGCACACGACCCCATTTGAAGTCATGAATAAGCGCACATGCTTATTAAAGTCCTTCATAATGCTTGGTGGGTCCCATTGTGTGCATTTTATTCATCCCCCTCCAGCCCATGGGAATAAAATATTATGCTAAATAAATTGGAGGGATAGTCGGTAGGTGACACGTATCATCCCTCTTGGCAAGTCCTACCACTATTCAAACAACACTAATGGCTAAAGATAAACAAATCAATGGTAATGTTGTATTTTGGAAAAGTAATATCAGTTGTTCCCCACTAGCCCATGGGGACCCACCATCAAATATTGTCTTATGGAGATATAGTGGGCAGAGGCCACATGGCACCATTGCCACTATCCACTACACTATTGAGATAGGAATATTTAGAGAAATATTTCTCAACAAATATTGAAGGGTTAAACAACGTGCTACTAAAAGGATATATGAGCACATGCAAAATTTCTCATCATGATGGTTTAATGTCTACCCTTTACTGCTAAAGAAGGATGTACATTATGATTGATGTCCTATTGGTTAAATTTGGTGCATGTTGATGGTCATCAGGTTGATGTGGGTTGTTTCCCGCTAGCCCATGACCATAGACCTAAAAATTACAAATCTCTAAGGGCTAGTGGGCTACTGACATTTAAAATTTCTATCAACTGGTGAAATGCAGTGGGGCCACAAAGTTGACGATGAGGATGTACACTTGGCGGAAACAAAACAAGGTGGATGTCGAGTCACTAAAAATAAAATGTTCAAAATTTGTTGACTCCATCTAGGATGCATATTGGTCCACATCATGATCAACTCAATGGTAGAAATTCAAAGTTTCTATAATGTCCACCATTGAGCCGTTCTATTTTGCACGAGTGAATAGTAATGGTAGAGTTGTCATTTTTTTGTCAAATTGATGGCTTTGTTCACCATAAAAGTTTTCCTTAAATCTTAATGTCAATTGTCAAAGAATTCTCATCACATACAAAGCTTGTTACAGAGTTGTTTGAGCATTTAGTGTCATGAAATTAGGGTTTCCTACGTCGTACCAATGTGGAATTACTTTGGTATATTATCTTTTTCACTTTATGGTTTTCTTCTACAAAGTTTTGGGAGCATGTGGAATAAGTTCTTAGCTTGTAGAAAGGATTATTTTGCGCCAATTGAAGGATACTTTTGGAAGGTGAGAGAATCTTCATTAGAAAATGGAAATGTCTTTTGTCTTATATGAAAATTTTCCTCATATTTGGGCAAATATAACTGCCTTTGGATGTAATGTAAATGTCAAATGAATATGTGACATGTGTACAATGGGGCCCAAGGCTTGTTTTTCTCACTTTTTCTTATAAAAGGGAATTCAAGGCCAATTGTATGGGGTTGCTGGTAGATTGATTCCAGAGAGAAATTTGTAGCAAGTCTAGTTAATAGAATTAAGTCTTGTCTTAGGTTTTGCGAGTCTTCTGAATTTTGTAATGGTGAATGCATAGTAGTACTATTATCTTTTGATATACAAATGACAATATATTCAAGACCAATGTTCTCCACTATAAACATTGTATGAATTTTGAATAAAAGTGATCAAGGATTTATGTTATTCATCTTCTTGTCTTTCCTTGAATGTTTTTTCAATGTTATTACTCTTATTCAAAGAATAAGTTAAATTGTATTAACATGAATCAAGGTTTATGCAATTGTGTACATGGATCATTAAGTATTACTGGTTGAGTCTCTGGTATTAATGGTGTAAGACATTGTTGATAGGCATTATAGTGATAGGATTAATACTATTGTATATTTTCAATTATAAGGTTTAAGATTCTCCACCCAATGGATAAGGCACTGGTTGTTTAGTGTTGAAATCTCCCAGATCTTTTATAGCAGCTACATTCAAAATCAACTTTAATTTCAAACTTGTGTATGAATGTATTTCAAATTTAATGTGTAAAATTTTCTAATTTTTATGTTAGATATTACCATAAATATTTGCTAGATCTTTGAGGTATTTTATTTGCTAAACAACTAAAGGAGAATTTTATTTATTTGAATTACAATGTTTTTGATAATTGGTACAAGAGTATCATAAGGAACATTGTAGGGATTACCCTCCTAATTTTTTCAGATCCCAAAGTGTAGAGGGAAATCCTAGCAAGCTTTCACCTATTCATTGGCCAATCCTCATAGTTATTAATCATTGAATTTTGGTATATTCATAGATAACTAGTGAGACCAAGTTTGGCTCATTAAAAACAACCAACATGCCACATTCATGTGTTCATTGAATTTCACGATCTTAATAAGGCTTCTTATAAATATGATTTTTTGTTTCCTAATATGGATATGATTTTGGACTTGATCGCAAGCCATGCCTTGTTTTACTTCATGGATGGCTTCTCAGGCTATAACCAAATTCATATTAACCCATAAGATTACTATATAAGGTTGTCTTTACTAACCCTTGGGTTAATTTATGTTATGTGGTCATGCCACTTGGGTTAAAGAATGCAAGTGAAACTTACCAATGGGTGATGACCCTAATCTTTCATGATTTCATTCACAAAATCTTAGAAGACTACATTGACAATATCTTGGTGAAATATATAACCCGTCAAGATCACATAGAAAATATTCACCTCATCTTTCAAAGGTTTTGACTCTATAAGATGAGGCTAAATCCTCTTAAGTGTTTCTTCAATGTGGATGCAGGAAAATATTTAGGATTTATAGTTTCTTGTCATGGAATTGAAGTCAATACAAATAAAATTGATGTGATTGTTAACATGCCTCCACCTAGGAACATCTCTCAGCTTTAGAGTTTCTAAGGGGAGATTCTGGCTATTCGCAAATTCATATCTCTATTGGTTGATTGTACACTTCCATTCACTCATTTTTTGAAGAAAGATGTTTGTTTCATTTGGGATTATGAGTGATAGAAAGATCTCAAATCAATCAAAAGTTATCTAGCCAATCCTAATGTCTTAATGTTGACTATGCAAGATAGACCATTTTTTCTTTACCTTACTACATCATCATACACTTTACCAACCTTGTTTGCTCAATATGGTGATGATGGTAGATAAATAGTAGTCTACTACATTAGTCGTTTCCTTGTTGATTACAAAAATTGTTATTCTACCATGGAGAAACAATGCCTTGCTCTTGTCTTTGCATCATAGAATCTAAGACATTATCTTCTTCATGTTGAAACACACATTATTGTGAAAAGAGATCTTCTACAAATTTTATTTACTAGTGCTAAATAGGTAATTTTTCTTTCTAAGTTTGACATAAATTTCATGACACAAAAATCAATAAAAGGTCAAGCGATTGTTGATCAATTGGTAGACATTCCTTCCATGGTCTAGACTTGTTTCCTAATGAATATATTTTCACAATTAGTCATGATCTTGTATGGGAGATGTATTTTGATGGATCGAGATGTCAAAATGGCTCAAGAGTAGGTGTAGTTTTGATCTCGCCCAAGTGAAAGCAAGTCCTCTCCTTTTGATTAGAATTTCAATGTACTAATAACATTGTTGAGTATGAATCCCTTATTTTTGACTTGAATGTCATGATCATGCTAAACATAAGGCATCTTCACATACATAGTGACTCTAAACATATTATAAATTAGATTACAGGAATGTATCAAGCTAAGCAAAGTAAGTTGTCTCAGTCGAGTGAGATCTAGCTTTTTCCTTACTTGATCGATTCTCCTCTTTCACAATACATAGTGTCCCTAGGAGAAAAAACTAACATGTGGATGAAATGGTAAGTGTGGCCTCCTTGGTGCCCTCAAATAAGGACATGAACGAATACCACTTTATGGTTCATATTCTTTTCTCTCCTACTTTTTCTAATCAACCTAAATATGATACTCCCATGTGTGCTCATTTGGACTCAGAGGAATGGTACTCTAACATTTACAACTATCTAAAATCTAGAAATTTTCATGATAATGTGATAAAGAATGATCGTACTTGGATAGATTTTTTTTTAGTTTTCTATGATGTACTTTCAAATGTTCTTTATCAAAAATCATATAATCATCCCCTTCTTTCGTGTCTCACTAAAGTGGAAATACCCCTTGCCCTTAAGGAATCCCATTCAGGTTCTATGGGTGGATATTTTGGTGGTAAATCCCTAGTGTGAACATTGATCCACGGGCGGGTGCATGAAGTTGGCTTACACTTTTATGGCCAATTCCATTTTTTTTTTTAAAATGACATAATGCGAGCACGTTATAACACGCTCGCATTATGTCATTTTTAAAATAAAAAAG
>VDFB02281492.1:344524531-344538933 GCA_007258455.2 Sequoia sempervirens | reverse complement strand
ATATTGATTATTCTTCCTTAAGTGCTTCCTTTATAACCCTCTATGACTTGTAATTAGGATTATATTCATAGCGATTGTTGTAATTGTGCGACTTGTTAATAATTATCAATGACCCTTGCATAATTTTTGTTATAACATGATGTGTTTGGTAACCTTTCAAATTGGGCTATTTTAGTCTAGCCTTGGTAATTTGTAATGTCCCCGTTTTCCAACTCGCCACACAGACTAATTTAATTATTTGATATTGCTTGGCAAAAAGTATATTTAAAAAGGTAATATTAAATAATTAGATGAAGTATTATTATAAAGTGATGCTGAGCAAATATTCTAAGGTATTTTATAATGTCACTTTATTAAAAGGAGTTTAATGTTTTGGCGGGAAATTTAAAATGGGTTTCTAGAAGTTTCTTCAAAAAGTTATAAAAATGGATGCAAGAGCTCATTTATTATGCTAGTTTATTATACTTTTGTTATTTTGGAGGAGCTCTTTTGAGTCAAAACCCTAGGATGGAATTCCTACGAGTAAACCAGTTTCGGTAGTAAAACTATTTGCCCTAGCTAGATACAGGTGAAATCACACAAGTTTCAAATGAAATAAATAATATTTTCAATGTTTTATCTTGACTTGGCTACCATATCATTTCTCAAATATTGACAGTCAGGTTTATGGTACATCGTGGCATTTCATTTGGGAAAAATGCTATACATTCAGGGTAAAAATCATGATCTTTTCACATATGTCCACCCTTTTTAGTAGCCAATAGCAGAACACAAGAGTGTACAGCAGTTCCGAGGGAAAATTTCCAAGGGCATGGCAGAAACAAGAGCTGCAAACAGGAACAGAAGATGCAATTTTTGGTGGTGAAACATCCTTATTCATGCCAACTTGCACAAAAGAAGTAAAAAGAATGATTAAGTTCTTCTAGGCACACCTTTACCTATCATTTCCCTAGCAAAGACTTATGGCGCACGCTAGGCACAAAAAAGCCATCATAAAATTCCACCTACACTTGAGTGCAACAGTTCAAACACTTAAACCCGGCTAAGAGGCCTAAATTGTGCATCTATTGCCCTGTTGCCATGGCAGAAACAAGGAAGGCATGTGCCCAAC
Source organism: Sequoia sempervirens (assembly GCA_007258455.2). Lineage (NCBI taxonomy): Eukaryota > Viridiplantae > Streptophyta > Pinopsida > Cupressales > Cupressaceae > Sequoia > Sequoia sempervirens. The sequence continues at coordinate 344,537,822 of VDFB02281492.1, read as the reverse complement.
ATATATTTTCCTAGTTCAGACACTTCAGGCACGCATCTAGACCATTCTTGCCACTCTTGCCATGGTAAAGTCATAAAAAATGTGCACCAAGCATGCATTTGTCTGACAAATACCTTTTAGGTACATGCGTAGCAGATTGTTGCCTGGTATAGGTTCGGCTATGTTGTGCCACATAAAGCAGTCAGCCATGTTTGGAAAAAAAGGTGGCACCTATTTTTAAGTCAGATGTTGTGAAAACAAAAAATGTTTTTAAAGCTGAAAGACCAAATTTATTCCTATAAATGTAAGATGTTTCACCTTACTGCTCAAAGCAATTCACCTGTGTGGTTTTCAACTGGATTTGTTTCATCTTTTGGTGCTGTTGCAGGTTGTCCATGAAGGTTTTCGTATAATTAGGGTCTACCTGTTGGAAATATTGTCATTGATGCCAAGTCAAGGATGAATAGATGTAATAAATTATTATGTACACCAGCGAATGAAGGGATAACATTCATGAGGAATGTAGAGTGTGAGGAATACAAGAAAAATTAGACAAATACTTTCAGTTCTGCACATGAAGATTTAGTGGACCATCAGAAGAGGTGATTTGGAAAAGCAATGATATATCAGTCCAAGTAAAACAGATCTACAGAAGTCTACAATAAATTTTGTGTGGAAGAAAAAGAAATATAAAGATCCATTGCATAAAACAACGATTATATTTTAATAAGACAATGACCAAGAGCGGCGATTATATTTTTCTGAATATTAAAACAAAAAATTATTGTGCAGCACATAAGACAAAATACAGAAAAGACAAAAAAAAAAAACAGAGAAAGACAAAGTCAAAAAGCAAATACGATTTATGAAGAATGATTAACTGAAGGGGTGCGATTAGTTTTGTTTAAAGAAAAAGAAACAAAATAAGAAAAAGACGATTTAAGAAAAGGAAAAAATAAGATAAGGACAAAAGCCTAATAAGAGAAATTAAAAAAAGGTGCGATTCTTTATGAAGTGATGCGATCCATGTAATAAAAATAAAGGGGAGACTTCAGATTTTTGTTAAGAAAATAAAACTGTTGAAATGGTACGATTTACCATTGGTAGAGTTTCATTAAAATTGAAGAGGTGTAATTAAGATAAAATAGATTGAAGTGGTACGATTTTATGAAGAGGCCGATTTTAAAGGTGTAAGTACAGATTTCTAAATGATGTGTTCCTCCACCAAAAGGGTGAAATGTATGGAAAACATATAAAATTGATATTCAAATTCAGATTTGAAAGGTGTAGTGTAGAGTTTTGAAGTGTAATTGCAGAAGTATCTCTTGTGTGAGTTCAAAAGAAGAACATATATCACAAAGGAGAGATAGATTGATGCATGAAGCAGATCTAGTGAAAGATCTTATCTACATTTGAAGTTTTTCAGTCAAGAGAGCCAAGGTTGGTGCCTTGCAAGAAGGAGTTGCTGCTCCTTGTAGGTTGGTGCCTACATATTTGAGTAAGAGGTTGGTGCCTCTAGTAGGTTGAAGCCCACACCATTGTAAATCCATTTTTATTATAAAGTACATTTGTACTGTGGTTTTCACCCTCAAGGGTTTCCACGTAAAATCTTGGTGTCGACTTGTTCATATTGTTATTTTCTTGCATAGTTGATATTGTTTAGAGTTTGAAGTCGATAAAAGTTGAGAGGGTAGAGAAAGTTCATTAATATACTGATTCAGCGCACTCCGCTTCTCCCCCACCCCCTTGAGTAAGAGGTTGGTGCCTCTAGTAGGTTGAAGCCCACACCATTGTAAATCCATTTTTATTATAAAGTACATAATTTTTGTACCATGGTTTTCACCCTCAAGTGTTTCCACGTAAAATCTTGGTGTCAACTTGTTCATATTGTTATTTTCTTGCATAGTTGATATTGTTTAGAGTTTGAAGTTGATAAAAGTTGAGAGGGTAGAAAAAGTTCATTAATATACTGATTCACCAAGCCTCCTCATCAAGGATCGGTTTTGAGACCACCAACATTGCATTTAAAGTTTCAACGGATACCCTATCCTCTCTTGAACAAAGTATTCAACATAAGATTGGCGAGTAAGACTGGGCGCTTTCTAACCCCCAAGGTTCCGGCCACTTAATACCCTCGCTTGGTTTGATGAGTTGGGTTATGTCTTCATTTAGGACTTACACAACGTTCTTGCAGCTATGTACAGACTAAGGGCTTTCATGTAATTCAAATGATTTGGCAGTGGAGCACGGTAGTTTCCTAATTCTAACCGCACGAACTCAAATTAAATGAGGTAGAGGCAGTTCTAGCCCACTCTAAAGCTGGGACACAGCTGAATAATTTCACAGACTCAACCAAGCTCCGTTTTGCCTCACTTTGGACAGCTTCCGCGGAACTGGTGCAATCTTCAGAGGAATGACTCAAGATGTTCAGATCACGATTTAGCATGAAGACACTATCACAACGACGCATGCCAACATATAAACCATAATTGAAGTTAAGCTTCACAAAGTTCCAGTTGACCACGCAATGCGAACCCATCGTCAGCGAGCCCGCTAGTGGTATGGACAAACGTAAGTCTTGTTCAACTGAAAGCACAACATTCCAATAATTGCTAAGTACTTGCATGAAATGAAATCTACTTACTTTGCTTACTTCTAAGATGCTACGTGGAATTGAAGGACCTAAGAAGCCTCACAATAACTATTCACAAATAAAGAAGACCTACCATCACGAAAATTATTTTATTATGAAAGCATACATGACAACTTCTTACAAAGTATCCAAAGGGAAGACTTTCCTTCCTTTCAATTCAAACTATACTACCAACTATCTAATTTGATTCTACTCCTTCTTCGCTATCCTAACTCGGGATCTAACTCCTTCTAATGAATTAAGAAAATGAGGGGACTCCCTTTTATAGATGGCCAAGTCCAAAGGATGGCGATTACATCGGGTTGGTGGCCTGATTGTGCCACCTCAGCCCTAAACAAGATTCGCCCGAAAAACTACCACAAAGGAGAGTGGGGTAATAAATGAGCCATTAATATCCACCATCCTTCTAGAAGATTCCCGTTTGTAGACACGTTCACATTGTTCTCAATCTTCTTTCTTGATGTTGCTCTTCAACTTCTTCTTTGTCACTTCAGTTTCCAACACTTAGCCATTCTCTCCAAGTATTCGCTTCATCTCTTCAAGTCACCGTGCTCCCGCCTGGGCATTCATTCTGCAAAACAAACAAAAGGAAGAACATCAAAACACTTCATGATAAACTCAACTTACTTACCTGGATTTTCACATTCTAATCTCCAAGGGTTTGTCATTTTTCACTAGCCAACTTTGCGTTCAAATTCTTCATGCCTTAGCCAAATTTCATCTTCCTCAAGGATGTATAATCTTTTAAAAGTATTAGCTTCAACTGCATCTTCTTCACTTTTCCGGCTGACATTTCATCCAACTCTGGCTCGAGCAAAATGTTTTCATCAGGAACTCAATCAAAAATCATCTAGACGATCATTTTCAAGTTCATCTACCAAGGCAAATTTTTATCTTGAAAACACATTTTATTCCTTGCCTTTGAAAATTTTCCAAATTTCTCTTGGGAATTTCATCAACCTAGTGCCCATTTAAAATCTTCACCTCGAAATCCCCGGCAAGCGGTGGAAGACCTTAAAATCCATTTCATCGAGCAATCTTCGACACCAAGAAAATTTCTTCTAACGGCTGAACTCCATGGGTACCCAACGAACGGGTTCATTTAATTTTCTGAATTTTGAACCTTGGAAAACTAAATCAATTTATTTCATTTCTTCATCTCCTAAGAATTTTGTTGCTCCTGACTTGAAAATTTTTACTCATCTTGCAATGTTGGCACCTTCTGACTTCATCACTGGCAACTTCACTCGGACTTCAGGAAAAATTTCACCACCTTGGGTCTAGGCGTATTTTCCAAGGAAGAAAATATTTTCCTTAGAAAAATTTGAATCACTTAGCATTTTTGAAATTTTTTGCCTTAGAAAATTTTTTACTCAACTTCGATCATCTTGCCTGTGATGAGAAAATACATCAACTTCTCTTAGAAAATCTTCCTCGAACGCCCAACATGTATGACTCTCAATGCTTAACATGTCTTATTTTTTTTTTATCAGCTTCAACGCCTTAGGAAAATTTATCATTTTGCACCTTACACACTTGGGCGCATATCTCATGTAGAGGGGTAACTTCACATCCACGCCTAGCATTTTCTCTTTTTTTTTATTCACCACTTAGCAATATTTTCTCCCATCAATTTTATTTCACCATCTTCACACCTTGCATGGCGCACATCACACTTGAAGGTGAATATTTTTCAAACGCCTAGCATACTTCACTTTCCACTCACCACCTTTCTTATTTGGAAGAAATCTTCTCACATATTTCTGTTCTAAGAAGGTGCTGCTCTCTCCAAGTGAAGACTTTCTCTTGATCTTCGATCTCCTCCAAAGCATCGCATGCAACTGATAACTGCGATACAAGAACACGATCCTTTGCCAAGCTCTCTGCAACTGCAATATCCAACAACTGAATACCCTGACGAAGTTTGTGTGCCTCACTCCTCAACTGATACAAATCTGCAAGAAGAGTTTTACCAGCAGCAACTAAACTGTCAATCCAATCATCCAAAAGTCTGCCATGACTGACTAACTGATCCAATTTTCGTTTCTCTGCAGGTGTGTGCTGAGGAAGAACAGGTGCTCTATTTGGATTCCCATGAACAAGATCAGAAATGTATTGACGAAGTTGACTAATTTCAGTTTTGAGTAAAGCCTTATCTTCTCCATCCTTCGTGATACGCTCTTCAAGATTATTGGTAACAATCTTAAGAAGAGCTACATCTGTCTCTCGTGTAGTCCTGCCAAGATTTGCCTTAGTGAATGTAAAGTCACCCACTTCGACCTCATCCAAGCTTTTACCCTCTGGAGGCACTGCAACTTCTATCACAATCTCTGATTCAGGGGTCTTTTCGATGTGCACTTGTTTCTTTATCTTCTTGTTTGATCTCTTCTGATAAGGCTCACCAAACTCTGACAAATCAAGATTGTATGACGGTTCACGCCTTTGTCTTCCCAAAGACTTTTCGAGCCAACAAGACTGAACAATATTTTCAATTCGCGGAGAGACTGTCCCTGATGTATCAACCTGTGGTGTTTCAGTTGTCTCCGATCCTGCTTGAATTTGTGGCTCAGGCTCAGAATCTATATCAATAGGCGGAACGTGAGGTGAACTAGGAAATGAAACGTGAGGCTCAGTTTGAATTAGTGTCTCTATTGGAATCTCAGGAACACTCTCAATTTGCTTCTGCTTCCTCTTACCAGTAGCTCTCTTCCCTGTGTTTCCACTGAGTCTAACTCCTTCCGGAGGTATTATAATAGCTTTAACTCTGGGTTTTGCTCTAGAAGTAGAAGGCAATGACGAGAAATCCTTTGGCGGCTCTGCTACAGGAACTGACTTCCGTGTCCGTTTACTCTCCAAGAATAACTTACTAGTCTTAATAACTGATCTAGAAACCTCTTCAATAGAAGTATTCTCCTTAGCATACCAATCAGGTGAGCGAAGTGGCTGCCTAGCAACTTGATCTTTAACATAAGAATTGAGAAGAACTTCTCCATCATCATCCGACAAACCATCAACATCTTCTGACAAATAATCAGAGAGCTGTCCAACAGTGAGTCTACAATAGTGACGACGACGAACTTCGAATTCATCTTCACAATTTGCCCAGAAATCTTCAAGTGCTGGCGTATGTGCAATCCCTCGCTCTAACCGATTTGCATAATGACCGAGAGGATCATAGGAACGCCTCTCAGTATAAGGCTTGAATTTAAACTTTCTATCTCAGTAGACATACGCCTGGCATCTGTTGCTGCATCACATGTGAAAATTCCAAATGAGAATGGAAAATTTGCCGCAGCCTTATGACGACTACGAAGAAAGAAGTGAACGTGCTGCATTTGCCTAAGAAACTCCATAAAGACAATCTTGTCTGACGGATATCTTGGCAACATCAGAGGCTCTCCAACATAACCATAAACTCAGAGGTATGTGAAAGTAGGAAACTGTATGAACCAATCTGCCCAAGTGTCCATTGCTGATTTGGCCTCGGCTGAAATACGAATGTGCATCTCATCATCAAGATCCCTCACGGTTCTCATGGCAAAGTGATCATTCACCACTTGGAAGTCCTGCTCAGACTGAGAAAACTCTAGCTGTGGATAATACTCATGAATACGCTGAACACCGAGAGTACCATTGGTTTTAAGAAGTCTGAAACTACCTTGAAATGCCACCAAGTAGACCAAATAAGATATCATATGAAACTCGTGATGCTTGAGAAAGTTGGAAATCTGCTGATGTAAGCAATCACTAATTAACATAGCCCAGTCAAAACGCTCTGTGCCATCAAGGATTCTGGTAATCAGGTAGAACATCCATGGACGGAAAGTGTTAGCATCTGACTGGCCGGTAACTCGATTGAGTAAGGTGATCAAAACAACAACTTCTCCTTTAAATTCACCACGACCAACATTCTTAGGCAAGTTAGTTTTCTGAATTGTCAACCATTTCTGAGCAACTTTTCTCTGTGAACGTTGATGATCAGCATCCCATATCTTCTCACAAGCTCCAAGATCAACAGTAAAGTTATCTGAGCGAGGAGGAATAGCAAAACATTTTTCTATGTCCTTCGGCTTGAGACTGCAAACCACTCTTCCATCAACCGATCTGATCTGTCGTGAAGACGAGTCATAATGCTTAATGCAAGCAAGTACGAACTCAAGATCGAAGATAGAAACAGGAATGGATGCCGCTGCCAGCAACCCGAAACGTTCAAGATTCCTCATCGAATTGCTGCTAACACCTTCTAAACTGCTCAGATTGACCACTGGATAAACATGGTTTAGGTCCGTATCTGAAGTCTTGGTGAAATTATGTGTAAGGACTGATTTCACCTTGTAATCAATGAGATTGAACCGCATTTTGAAAATGGTGACTTTTGACTGTAAAGTCGAATATGTTTGAAGAACTTTCTGAAAAACACTGAACAAGGCTAAAAATAGCTTCTGACAGGAGAAATTTTCGAAGAAATTCTGGAACATGGGTTTTGTGCACAACTGAATTCTGAACAAACCCAGATAGCTGGATTCTCGAAAAAATGTGATTCAAGCCCACATGCAAAGAAATTCTCGGAAAAAGGCTCAGAGCTTCAGAATGAAGGCTACGGGGCGATTTTCTCAAAAAAAAAAATCTAAGAAGTGGGTCTTGTTGCAAACGCTGAAATATGAGAACCCAGATGATCAAATTCTGAAAATGTGTTGAATTACTCTGGCATGCGAAGAAAATACCTAAGGTGAGAAATAGAAGAAATAAGACAGAAGATAGAAAGTTTTGCTTGTCTGCTTCTGAAAAATCTGCAAATCTCTTCTTCGAATCTTTATAAAACCTGCATGCAAAGTGGAAATGAAGTCTAGAATTGACTTCCTCTGAAGAATTTGAGCTCGTAGCTTCGAAGAACGCTGAAAACGGACACCTGAATCACCTTAAGCTTGCTGGTTGCTCAAGAAAATACAAGCTTTCAGAGCAAAAGATGATGCAATAATGAACGCCACTCTTGAAATATATAGAATTTCATCATAAGAAATTCGCACTAAAGCAAGCATGCATTAAAAATGGCGCTAAGCTTCTCATTGGACCTCATAATAGTTAACTGAAGGTCGAACAAGCTCAAAAGGTGGACGTGCTTTAGGGTTTGCCCTTTCAACACTTCAGTTGAACTCATCATGCGATTTTAGCTTCAGTTAAGACTTGTCTTAAGTTCGCCATCTTCAAATCTGCTTTAGATTCATCAATTTTGACCTAAGGCGTAGCCTTTAGATAGCTTCAGTTAACAACAAGAATAAGATAAGAGTTCGCCATCTTCATGCAAAGAATAAGCTAAAAATAGCGACCCTTTTGGAAGTTCAGTTTGGCCTTCAACAAGTGCGCCAACTTCACATGCTTTAATCAATTAAAATCTAAAAATAGCAACCCTTTTGAACTAAAGTTGCCTTCCTTAAAAAGTGCATAGCTTCACACAAAAATGCTTCACTTTTCAACCTTAAATATGGCGACCCTTTTGAAACTCAAGTTGACATGCAAATTCGCCATACTTCACAAATCTTATGCTTCATGCTTCACAAAATAATGCTTCATCAAAATATGGCGTCCCTTTCCATGACTTCAGTTAACATGCAATGAAGCGCCATCTTCACAATCTTGACCAAATTCGCCATGCATGTAAATTTCAGTTGACATTCAGTAATAAACTTCAGTTAAACTGAACATGCAAACTAGTTAACTGAACATGCAAACTAGTTAACTGAACATGCAAACTGAAAGATCACTCCACATGCCAATAAACGAACTGAAGATGACAACCCAGAAATCGTTCAGTCTAACTGCAGTCAGAACTCCAGTTAAGGCGTCCATTCAACTCACTTTCGAAAATTTCAAATTTGAACTCTTGGGCGAATTCCAGACTTAGCCAAATTTCATAAAAATTTAGGCTAAAACCTCTGCCGGGACCTCAGTTCATCGACTGACACTGGTTGACTGACTTCTCCGATTGGCTGGCTGACAGGTGCATTGCGGAGCTGAGTAAAAACTGATCAAATGATATCTTGACACTGTACGCCATAAAACTGACATCTGAAGGCTTAAAAATCCAAGCGCCTTTTCCAAAAGCTGCGCTTTTTACCAGACTTAGTCAAATTTTGACTTCTCGATCTCGTACGAAGGGAAAAACAAAATCCTTCATAACTTCACTTATCAACTTTCGTGATCGAACTCAGTTCATCAGCGAAGCTAAGCTCGCTCTCAAGACGATAGTCGGAAGACAATACCTTTAAAAACATCATCCGAGGGGGTGAAAAACAAGAGCCTTTCGTGTTGCTCTTTGATTCCGCATGTACCATTTCGAAACGCATAAAAATAATATAAAACTTCCACCGTTGTGTCGACGACATCTTCCTCGATCCGACGAGACAGTAAATCCGGGAAGTCAATGTAACACGGACACATTAGGCATCTTAAATCATCAGAAAGAAAGCATTGAAGGCCTGAAAAGCTTGGGCGCCTTTCTCAAAATGTGCTCTTTTGCTCTTTCTTCTGATAGTTTGACTAAGATTTGACCCAACGTTTGACCTCAGGTTCAAGCACTTCAGCAACTCAGATTCACCCACTGACGGATGCGTCGCGAAGCTTGAACAAATGTGAGATAAACATCTTGGATGGCATTCAGCCAAAAACCTACATCTGGCACCTCAAAAGATGGGCGCCTTTCTGAAAAGCTGCGCTTTTCTCCGCTGTTAGCCAATTCTTGCTTTCGCCTTTGATCCGACCAGATCTCCGTGAACTTGCTCAAAACAGTCCGCTTGACAGCTTGATAGCTCACCTGCGGAAGCTAACGCGGATGCCTGACAGAAGTCCGGCCGGAGGCATTAAACCCAAAAACAGATCTCGAGCTCCCCTAAAAGATAGGGCTCCATTTCTAATGTGCCTCCTCTAGAGATAGAAAATTTGACGCTTTTTCGCTCAGATTTCTATTTTCTTAAATATCTTCTGTAGAATGTGACCTATATAGTAATCGGCTAATTAACTCATATTTAAACCCCCAAAATGACCATTTGATCTACACTTTAACAAGATTAAGACTCAATTAAGCAAAATGCCTTAGTGAAGCAAAAATTTTGGTTTTAAAGCAACACCGCCATATGGTAGCTTCTTACCCAACTTGGGTCGGAAAGCACATTCTTGGTGTTGAGGCTCTTTCCTTCAGTTGCTGGTTTTGATTTGAGCTAACCCTAATGGGTACTTTGGTGCTGTTGTGATCATCTCAAAATTTGAAAAAATTGGGTAGGCTCATTACTTGAGTGGACATCTCCCTTCAAGGCATCGGGTCCCTCAATAGACACCCTTCGTCCCTTCTACGAATGTCTGCTTGTGTAATGACCGTTGCTTAGTTATTAGTGATTTACGTGAGCTTTAACTTGACTCATATGCTCTTTAACCTTGATCGCTTGTCTTATATCCTCATTCACATGCTTTTCCAAAAGCCTTTATCTTACACTTAGTTTAAAATGAGGAATTGCCTCTTTTTAATGAAACGGGCATTTGACTCATTCATAATCCTCTTGTACATTTATATATTAATATTTATATAATATGAACATATATATTGTACTAATATTTAAATTATTAATATTAGTATTGATATTCATTTTTTAATATAATATAAATATATTATATTTTAATTGTATTAAAATATCCATATAATAATATTATTTATTATATATACATATATATTATGATTTCTATCATTTGAATTGATATTTTATAAAAGCAAATTCATTGTCTTTTAGCACATGGTTTAAATCTTTAATTTAAGTAATGCCCTAATATGGGGTTATGACACTTTTCTCTCTGAGAACATTTGGAGTTGGAGAAACAAGGGTTTCTGCAATCAGGTTTTGGAGAACGTCAACTCTTCAGAATCAGGCATACTGAGGTTGTGAAATATCAGTTGAAGCTTGTCCATTAGAGTGGCTTTATTCAAAAGTCACAACAGAGTATATTTGTGAGATTTCAGATTGGGGTTTCAGTCTTCAGTTGGATCAATTTCTTCCTGAAAGAGATTCTTCTTCAGTGGCTATCCATAGTTATCATTTGGCACTCTTCTTGAAGTCCTTATGGCTATATTTAATGCTGTTTTCTGGCCGTACTTCTCAACTGCAAGGCCGTACCATTCTTGCAATACAAAACGCCTTGCCTTTTTGGACGCCATTCCTCCCAATGCTTGCGCCTTGGTCTCGTGAGGCTACTGCGTCTATCTTACAAAGGGAGACTGTCTTGTTTCAGCTGGTCGTACCATCTATCCACTTCATATAGGCGGCTGCAAGCTTATTCAGGTTCCTTGAATAAAAATAGCTTGCTGTTTTATTTGCATGTTGTTATTTCAGCTATGTAATCATTCTTCCGATACAATAAAATCATTTGCTATCAGTTTAGAAGTTGATTTACTCCAGATTCGCATTCTTGAATTTATTACATATTTTAGAATTGTTTTTATGCAAAAATCGCATAAACCCTCTAATTGCAAAAACTAGAAAAAATCACAAACACATCAAAACAAATAAAAACTTGCATTTTAGCCAATGGTTGGGGTTGAGAGACACCAGGTCTCTTACAGTCAGGCACAACAAGTCTTGTTTTAAACTCAATTTGAGACACTCCAGCCAATGTGATGTCATCTCTTCTTAGTGCTACATTGGCTAAAAAGTTTGCCATTATGTTCTTCGACCTCTCAATCCATTCAATGGAGAAAGCATCAAATAACTCAATTGTGTCCCATCAGCGAGTCTTGTTTTAAACTCGATTTGAGACACTCCAACCGATGTGATGTCATCTCTTCTTAGTGCTACATTGGCTAAAAAGTTTGCCATTATGTTCTTCAACCTCTCAATCCATTCAATGGAGAAAGCATCAAATAACTCAATTGTGTCCCATACAGCATTCCTGTATTGCTTCAGCCTCTTGTGTTTTGCTGCATATTTTGATCTAACTTGAGAAACAACTAGCTCAAAATCCCCTAGAACAGTGAGTAGCTTGATCTTATGTTTTATAGCCATATTCAATCCTGTTAGTAAAGCTTCATACTCTGCTATATTGTTCGTGCATTCAAATGCCAGAAAAAATGAATATTTAAATGTGACTCCTTCAGGTGAAACAAACACTATTCTTGCTCTGTTACCTTCTTGGCTGCAAGCTCCATCATATTACATTTTCCATAATGCCATCACAGCTTTTGCAACATGTTTATCAATTGATCCCTATTGACTAATTCCCTGGGTCAATGGGTTCCATCTTGTACCCCAGTTCTTCGTGTGAAACAAACACTATTCCTGCTCTGTTACCTTCTTGGCTGCAAGCTCCATCAAAGTACATTTTCCATATGCCATCACAGTTTTTTGCAACATGTTTATCAATTGGATCACTATTGACTAATTCTGGCTGGGCTGGTTCTATCTTAAAATTCCCAAGATCCACATCACAAAAGCAATTGACTTGATCTGGAGGTACACAATCTACAATTGGGTTCATCCTTGGCTCCTTGTACAACTTAACTTCCTGGCCATTCACTAGAATTGTTGCATAAGATAAATCAAATTGGACATTTCCCCCAACAATTGCCGTCCACTGTCTTGATAAAAGCATCCCAAACTGAGGAGTATCAATTACAGTTATACCTATATTGTAGGCCACCTGAGGATAAGTAGCTAATTTGACTTCAACATCTTTCATAACACCTACTACTGGAACAGGCCAGCTATCCATTGCATAACACTTCCCTTCATTAGTATCTACCCACATGACTAGCTGTTTCATAACTCCCACTGGCATGATATTGATAGCAGCATTAGAGTCTATCATGCAATTCCTCAACAGTTTGTTGTTTATAAGTAGTGTGGTGAAAAAAGGTTCAACTTGTGGGGAATTTACCAATACATCATTTAAACACACTTCTGGGACAGTCACCTTCTCTTGCTTGTTAACTGTTTCAGTGGCCATCTGATTTTCAGAGTTTGTACTTTTCTCATTTCCATTTGATATCAATTGAATTGCACTATCCCTATACTCCTTAATTCTCATCATCTCAAGTAGTGGGACAGACATTTTTACCTGAGATAAAGCCGGAGAAAAGTCGAATGAAGAACCCTCTGCCTTAACCGTTTTTTTTAGCTCTAATGTTTCCCCTTTGAATTCTTCCTTTTGGACAGGTTTCTACTTTTCTTTGTATAACTCTTTGTTCTCTTCTTTCTGAACAAGCTTTTTTTCATTCTTGTCATGTTGCTTATTTTCTACTCTCTTCAAAACTCTTGGTGTTACTTCTCTATCTTTCATGAATGTTTCCCTAGGAGCACCTTCCTTTTCATTCATTGTCCTATTTCTTAACCAATACTTGCTCTTCACTTGTTCAACCACAACAATGGTTAACCTCTTTATTTCTTCATCAGTGGGTCTCCTTATATCGCATTGAGTAGGCACCTCAACAGAGTATTGTTTTGCACAATCTTCTTCAGAATTAGAAAAAACCTGTTGTTCAGCCATGTGGACATTGCACCTTTGATTTGAAACATCATACTCACAACCTTCATCTTCTAAAGATGAATATTCCTCCTTAGTAGGGTGAAAGGTATTTGAGTTCAAGTACACTGTGTGATCCTCTCCATTGTCACCCACTAG
>VDFB02281492.1:344460990-344524431 GCA_007258455.2 Sequoia sempervirens | reverse complement strand
TGGATTCAATTGTTTGATCACTTCAACATTACGTTGATTTTAGGGGCATCTGGAATAGTTCAATTTTTAGGTTTTTGAGATCCACCTGGACCAGACCTCCCCACTAAAGAAATTTTGGTCTCCAAAAGTTTACTATTCCTTTGACACACACCTCAGATCAAATTTTCTACCACCTCTGAAGCCCCACTATAGTACTACTACTAACTTCACCATTGACAACTTGGCTCTGATCCTATCCCATCTAGATACTGTCACATCTACTTTCTAAGGGTCTTACACTTGACAACACCAAGAAGCATACATTACTACATCTACCTGCTAGGGTCTTACACTTCAACAATGCATCGTCAATGTGATATTTCCTATTTCCACATCTGCCTCTAGGTGTCTTACATTTTGGCAACACTAGGACTTCAAAACTCATTAAGATGCAGTCCAAAATGAAACTTTACATACCAAAAGTAAGAAGAATATTGAGCATGATTAACCTATCTCTCGACGCTTCTCACAGTGGTGGTTCTCATTCTACATCAACACCAGGAAGATTCTAGCATGAATCTACTACTCCTCACTTACAAAGTACTCGAGTAATGGTAAACTATGCCTCAGCCTAATACATTCCCTCACCTTTGTTCTTCAGAATGGTTGATTAAAGGCTTCACCATTCAACTCTGTCTCTATTTGTTGTAGCAATAAGGCCATAGAAAAAAGGCCTTGAAGGGCTTCCATCATCATCTGATCAAGTCTTCAAGATGAGAACATATATAGGTCACTTCTGACCATTCTCTACAACTCTAAGTCCTAGATAGATATTCCACATATCTTTTACAAAATGCTCTCCTAAAAGCTAGTTACACATTGAGAATTGTGTCACCCACTAGAACACTCAAGAAATCTGCAAGAAACAAGTCTTAACCTGCAATAAGAAGTATTCAAGTATTCTCCTTTCGGATTACAAGAGATATGGCTTCAAAATCCTTACAAAATCTCAACCTTAGAGTAATACAACTTCATACAAATACTTGCAAATAATTTCACTAGATCTTCTTTTTTTCACTCAAGACCCACACTATTTTTACATCAACTAACATTTTACCACAATCCAAAAGGTAACATAAACAAATTTGATTCAAATATTTAGTCATCCTATTTTCCCATCTCTTACAGAGTTGATCAAAGGAACTTTCCTCTTCCAACTACTCCTATTTCTGCTAAGGTTCTTAATGGACTACCTTAGGGATGGTATCCACAGGTTCTTCCTTTACCTCTACAACCTCCTATTGAATCAATTATTTTGTAAACCTCAATGAACATTGAGGTTCTAGGTGTAGCTTCCAACATTTCTCGACCCAATGCCCACTGACTCTGCAGTGAGTACAATAATTTTGGGCTTTGTCCTGCACTGTAGATTCCTTCTTCGAAGAGCAACATTGAAGGTGTGTCGCATGCCTTCATGTCTCCTTAGCTTGCATGACTAACCTTCTACAAAGTCTCTACTTCTTGCTACACCTTGCTACACAATGGTTAGGTGCATGAAAAAATATGCATGGTCATATATTCCACAAGGCTTCCACAAATGAATTACTATTTTCAAAATCAACAATAGATTTAAAGTGTTCATCACCTTTGGATTTCCCTTGACCAGCTTGAGCACTGCTCTACTTAGGAGAACCCACTTTTCCTTTCTCAGGTTTTGTCCCTAATTGTTGAAGGTAATATGCCTTAGGCTTTCCTCCATCATGTTCATCTCTTCCAGGAGTTGGTTTGTAGTCACCATATGGTTCACCTTCAGCTTGAACTCTTACAAACATGGTCTTGGAACATTCTCCAACCTCTTCACTATCATAACCCAGTCCTGTATAACGGGGTCGTTCTACCACCTTTATGGGATTGGCTATTCCTTGGCCATGAATTCCAAGGCCTTTCCCACTATAGCCCATCTTTGACATCAACTTCATACCAATACCCTTGGTATGTTTTTCAAATGTTGCAAAAGCCTAATCATGGTTAAAGGAAGGAATTGAAATTACTTCATTTATTACCTTCTCTATTGCTTAATCAACTTCTTGATTGTTTACCAATGACTCCTTCCAGTATACTATAGATGAAGCCTCCAAACTATTAGGCTATGTGAGGGGTACATATGAGGAGTCCTTTGAGTGTGGAAAAAAGGTGAAGATGTCAAGATCTTCAATCCAAGGAGGGCTCTTTGCAACTAAACTTTCTCCCATATGCTCCTCCACAACACTCTGCAACATCAGGTTTAAATTCCTCTTCTTGTCTTCCAATTTTTCAAGGCAACTCCTCAACTCAGCATTTTCCAACTAGAGATGTTGATTGGCTTCCTCAAGTTCTTGAAGCCTTTTAGATTTATCCTGGTGGAGTGCTTCAACCATCCTCTTCATGAAAATAAGTCATCCATCATGGATGCAAACATTGTCACCTTGGAAGATTCCCCTTGTTGCGATTCCATCATTCTCTTGATGTACACCTGTTGAACTTGCAAACTTGCAAACCAACAAACTAATCAAAACACCAAGAAAAATGAAAATTGAGCTCAAAAATTGCTCTAATATCATTTGATCTAAAAAATTTAGCAAGTGTGCTTACTCAACTAAGTTCTTCACTTATGCAGATTTGAAAACACTTACTTGAATCTAAATCTATACCAAGATCTTTAATTAATGGTTCGAATCCAATATGAAAATTCAATCCATCAATCTACTGAGCTCACTAATTAGTTCACTAAACCAATTTAACTTAGCTTAAATGTGGAATAAAGAACCATAATCAGCCATAAAACACATGAAAATCATGGAAGCTATAAAATCATATAACAAGAGAGAGAAAGTTGATAACATAGTTCACTAGACTCTAGCTACATCTCTGAATTTGTTTGAACACAAATCATTTTATTCCTTCTTATGTAAGATGTTGGGACCTTCTCGCAAGTGTTTCTAGAAAGAACTACCTTCTCCTTCAACAAGGATTCAAGAAGGAATTTCACACTAATGACCTTACTCCTGACACCAGAAGGATGAACTCCTTACAGTGCAAGCTACATAGCTCTCTCAAAACTCCTACAAATCTTCAAGACTTGAACTAAGCCTACAACTCTTCTCCCAAGTCCTCCTACCAAAATTCCCCTAACTTGGATTCCTGAGAATTTGATCTTCTGAATAGGAGAATTTGAATCCAAGAATGCAATGATGGAATGCCTCCCTAGCACTCGCTTTTATACATGAAATTGGACTAGTGGGTTAAAACCACCAAAATTTTGCCTATTCCCCCTTAGGGAAAAATTCAAAAAACCAATTCCCTTTATTTTAAAAATAAGACAATTTAACAAACCTTAATAAAACATTTAAATTTGTTTATAATTCCATTGATTTGTCTTTCATTCAAGCTTTTGGTTGTTAGGGGTTTTTTTTTATTTTAATTTAAAAACCTAACTAATAACCCTTAATGGTTATTTAGTTGAGATTCAGGCTTATACTTGTGACAAAATAAACCCACTGCATTTATATATTAGAAACGCCAAATGGCGTAGCAATGAGAAGTAATTTTGGAAGCCTGGTGGATGCAGGTTCAACACCCACCATCGGTGTTTTAAAATCCAACTTAAATGTTTTAAATGTTAAAATGAAACAGAGACACATACGGTTAAACGCATATTGTCTGGTGTAATGGTGAACATTGAGAGTCATGGGCATGAAGTTGGGGTTTTGAACCGCCCCCAACCAATTTTGTTAAACCAACCAACTGACCATTTCGGAGGGCCACCTGGGAGGTGCCACATGGTGCCACCTAGTCTGGCCATGTGGCAACTCCCCATTCACCTATCAGAGCTGATGATGCAACCAATATACCAACTAGACAACCATGTAAGCATGCCAATTGGATGCCACTTGGATGTTGACTGGGACTGCCACGTTTCCTGCATGTACTACTAATGTCATCGTACAGATGCCACATTTCAACCGCTGATTGGTCCATGTCATTTCCGTACAGTACATACATGTTGCGTCCACATGTTCGTGTCATGATGATGTCATCACCTATACCACTTGGTCAACTATGAAGTTTGACTGGCTATATCTTATGTATATGTGCTCCATTTTGGATGAAACAAACATCATTGGGTTCATGTCATCAAGGTCTTCAATTTGATGTCATATTTGACCGATTCCAAGTTGGTCAAAGTTTTTTCCTTTTTGACAGCCCCCTATTCCAAGTTTGACAAAAATTTGACTGGCCATAACTCAGATGTATGAACTCCTTTTTTTTCCTGTTCAAGTTGCATTGGATTCAGTTGTTCGAGCACTTTGACATGGCACTAATATTTGAGGCATCTGGAATAGTTCAAATTTTAGGTTCTCGAGATCCACCTGGATCAAAAATGACCTCCACAAGCATTTGCATGAGCTTCTTCAAGTGTTATGTGGATTTTAGATTCTTTAAGGCATCCAAATAAAATTCCATTAAAGGATCTTCGGTATAACACATTGGAAAGGATTATATATTTAGATGTGATTTTGTGAAGGAAGTCTCGAGTGTTCTTAGTTGTTGGCTCACGAAAGGTACCTTCTTTTAAATAATAAATATCGGTGCATACCATTCACTAGAGCTTTCCATAGTTGTTGATAATACTTCTTCAGCTTTAGATTCTATCGTTGGTTTCATGATTGTGTGCAAAATAAATGTGAAATATTTTGAAGGATCTTGAGGGGATATAAGAGAATCTGCACTTGTCATTACATCCACATGCCGATTATCCTTTCATGGGATGTTATCAATGGTGTATGAATCAAAATTTTCTACCAAAGTAATTGTGAGATCCTTGTATTTTGATAATTTTTCATGTTTCACTTGATACATTCCATTTATTTTTTAATGAATAATTATGAATCATTGAATATCTTAGTGTCTCAGGCTCCTAGAGTAAAAGTGGTGCATAATCCAAAAATTAACGCTTCATACTCTACGATATAGTTTGTGCATAGGAAATTTAATCGATATGACAAGGGAATAGGTTTTCCTCCAAGAAGAGCTATTATAACTCACATCGGAGCCTGTTCTACACAGGTATGTGCAGGATCATGATGGGCTAAAAAGTGGTGATATGATGGGTATGTGTAGGGTATGTGGCTGACGACTTTTTTTAACCCAAAACTGATGAAATGAAAAGGGTTTTTAAAGGAGATTCTTAGTTTTCCACCAATATAAATTATTCTTTACTTTGAATTTAATAAATAATTATTATTCATTTTCTATTTAAATTATGACTAAAGTCCTAATTGATAGGCTGATTGAAAAACATCTATAGCTTTCAAATGGTTTCACATTTTTTGAATCTAAAACATGTGTCACATTATATGCTTCACATACTATAGAATTAAAGAAAAAAATGAATTTCATGAAGTTTTGACCAAGTTTAGGTAGTCACACATACAATTTTTTATATTTTTTAAAATTTGTAATAAAAAAATCATAATTAATTATTTACTTGGAAAAAAATTACAAAAAAATATGCATCACATTAGGACATGAGTCCTCTACTTATATCTAAAATCTTATAAAAAATATTATCATTTTATTGTGGTTAGTTGGTGTGGACAGGACACCTACTTCTTATTTTTCCCGAAATTTAAGTGCTCTTGCATTGAAATTTCAAAATTTCTAAATAGATTTAAAAAAAAACCTAGTAGTTTAGAAACTACATTAAATTTGCTACGATTCTATTCTTACATATTTTTGAAATAATATAGATAACTTATTCAAATTTTTACATCAAGTTGCCTAACTCTATTTTTTCTAAATTTTTTGCCACTTATGATGGGATGATCCATGACCTACACATACCCACACTTAGATCCATCAAAATATAATTCCCATGTTTCTTTATCTTTCTAAATAGTCAACACATTCTCATCAAAAAAAATTTCTATATTAGGTAATTCCAGGGGGGAGGGGCATCAACTAATTGGTCAGTCAAGGCTTGTCCTTTAATTTATTTATTTTGAAACAACTTTAAGGTCAAACTCAACTAATAGCATAACCCATTTAGCTATGTGTCCTAATAAATATGTTTTAGTGGAAAGATGTTTTAAAGGATCAAATTTCATCATCACATGAATTTCAGCCTTCAGTAAGTAATGCTCAACTTACTAGTAATGAATAGAAGATCCAAGCATTGTTTCTCTATCATTGTGTATCGTTTCTCATAATCAATTAGAGTTTGGCTAATGTAATAAATAGGATTTTCTTTACCCTTTTGTCTTGTTGAGCCAACAAGGCTGTGAGAGCATGGGTTGATGCTACTGTATAAAGGATAAACAATTTGTCTTGTATAGAAGGTTGTAAAACAAGTGGAGTGGAAAGGTAATCTTTCAAACTCTCAAAATATTGTTTACAATCCTTATTCCAATTAAACTAAACCTCTTTATTAAGGAGATGTGTAAATGGTAACGTTCAATCTGCTAGGGATGCTATAAAATGATGGATAGCCATAATTCTCCCTTGTAAAGTATGTAATTGAGAAATGTTTCTAGGAGGTGGAATGTTAACTATAGCATCAATTTTCTTTTGTGTTCACCTCAATTCCTCTGTGAGATATGATAAAACCTAAAGAATTTCCACTATCTACACCAAAGACATACTTTTTTCGAATTCAATATCATGTTATATGTTTGCATTCATTTAAAGATCTTCTAGAGGATATTCACATTGTCTTTTTGGGTTAAATATTTTCCTAGAATATCATCAGCATTATCTTCTAGAATATTATGTACGTAATCATGAAATATTAATGTCATATCTCATTGATATGTTGCACCTGCATGCTTTAGTCCAAAAAGGCATCATTACCCAACAAAATGTTCCCCAAGCTATTGTAAAGTTAATTTTTTATTGATCTTGAGGGTTAATAAAGATTTTATTATATTCAAGAAATCCATCCATGAATGACAACAAAGCACATCCCGTAGTCGATTCCACTATAATGTCAATATTAGGAAGGCGGAAATCATCTTAAAATATTCTTTATTCCAATCACAAAATTTTGTACACATCCAAATACAATTATCTGGTTTTGTGACTGTGAAAATGTTTGAGATCCAAGAAGAATAATCTATAGGATGTATAAAACTAGCTTTGAGGGGCTTCTCAGTCTTGTCCTTAAATAGAAAAGCTATCTTAGGATTCATTGTTCATATCTTTTTTCTTACAAGTTTAGCATTTTCAACGAGGACTATGTTGTGCATTACAATTTTAGAGTCAATTTCTAGCATATCCGAATAATTCCAAGCGAAAAGTTTGGGAAAGTCATGAAGAAAATTTGCATGGCCTTCTTGTTTATCTTCATCAAGGAACTTTCCTATCTTAATCAGTTTTTCTTCATTGTTAATATTTATCGCTATGTCCATGGTATCTCTGAAAGGAAGTGCATTTTGTTTTGAGGATTCAGGGTTGTATTCTTCAATCTCATTACTTTCCTTTTATTCATCTCCTTGTTTAGCACTAATCACAACATATGTGACTCGTTTCTTTTTAAGAGGAGTAAATGGATTATCATAAACTCCTAAAAAAAATTTAGGCTTCATCATCTTTGAAGAACTCCAATGATGTTTCACAAGTTGTATCAATCAATTTCGGATGCTTCAAGGTGAGAGTGGTGTAGACATCCAAATTTGGACACTTAATTTATCCAAATTTATCACTTTTCGTCTAAACATCCTCTTATCTGAGTTAATTAAGTAATATTACTATTATTTAATTAATATCTTTAATTCTGCCAAATCCCTAAGGTATTTAATTAATAATTAAATACCTTACCCTCCTTAATCCTCTTTTCATCAAATAAATTAAATAAATATTACATTTATTTAATTCCTCACATGTCATTTTCATCTAATCCTAATCCATCTCCTAATTTCTTCATTAGGGATGTGCACATGCCTAATCCTTGATTAGGATGTGTCACATCCTCCAACTTTTGCAAGTTGGTTTCTAATCCTCATTTATTTTCTAATTACTGATTAATTAATCTTAATCAGTACCTTGGTCAACTCTCTCCATCCCCCAAGGAATTTTTAATTCCTTTTTATTCCTCCAAGAATCTCCTTTTCCCATGCATCTTCTAGAACCTTTGACTTGTCACATCAAGTCACATGTGACAAACTCCCACCTTTTGGGAACATTGTCTTATCCACTGATTCTTCCAATCATTGTGAATTTAAAATTCACTTTTATTCACCCAAGATTCTTCCCATCTCCCAATGTACTTGCAAGGTACTTGTACTTCCTCCACCTCATGTACCTTTTGGCCACCTCACTTACACCTCATCTCCTCTTAGCCACTTCACCATCCACATGTCAAGATGTGAAGGCTTGTGGGTTCTCAACCCACCATAGCCCTTCATCTTGACCTTGTTGGATGAATCTCAACCGTTGAATTCTCTAGAGAATTCAAATTCTCCTATAAATACCCCCTCCTCAAGGGCATTGATTTTCATAACTACATGCTGCCAATTTGCATTCTCAATCATCCACTATCATCTAGCCATTCATTCTAATCACTTTTCACATACAATCTTGCATTTAGTCACTCAAGAAATCATCTAAGGAGCACGCAAAATCATCCCAAGCAAGGGCCAATCAAGGAGACATCAACAGCAAGGAAGGTGAAATCATTTGCATCTTGTTTTTTCCATTTTCCTTCTTGTTTTATCACTCTTTTGGCTAATCTTGAGGTGTCCTTAGTCTTTTATCACTTGCATTTATAAGTTATTTTGCACGTTAGAGTAGGGTAAAATTCTTAGGTTCACAAGTGGTTTAAGGATTGCACATAATGGTGTTGATGTTTAGTGAAGGTCTTTTTTTTGCTTACATTATCTTAGAAGGGAAATACCCCAAAATACTTTTTGTTTCTTGTGTGTTAGGTTCTATAGGAACAATGATGCCTTATTCTTTCTTTCCACATCATTTTCCACTATAACCCAATTGTTTCATAAGCTCATAACTTCTCCCATAAAGTATTTCCATTTCTTTCAGGTTTGGTGGTTGTTGATAATCTATCTCATCAATTTTTTGTGTAGCGTGTATCTTCTTCTAGAGTAGATGAGGTAAATGCTTGTGAGGTTTCTTCCAAGTTCTACGATGACATTACCATTGGTTGTTTTTGTTTCTCAATTTATTTTTTATTTTTTTAATTTTGTACTCTCCCATAAATGTTGGTGTGAACTCTAAGGAACCCCAATAATCTTCCAATAACTATGACACTTTTTCCATCTCTTGTTTCTCTTCTTTCATAGTCTCTATGTTTGAAGTTGGAATTAATGTATTTAGAGGATTTTTCATTCCTTTTTCAATTTGTAAGAAAATTTCAAGCTCAAGGTCTATTTCAACTTGGTATACTTTATTGTTATAGACATAATTCATGATACAATGAAAATTCAAAGGCACCACATGCATCTCATGAATCCAAGGTCATCCTAAAAGAAGGTTGTATGAAATATCATGAGGCATAACATGAATAGAATTTTGTAAGGTAGCCTTTTCAACTGTAATAGGAAAGGTAATCATAGGTCAAGTAGTTGCTTTCCTACATTGTCAAATCCTCGAATTGATAAGGAGTCGGGTTTAATTCTTGATTTATCCACGCCAAGTTTCTCCAAAAGGTTCACACTACACACATTAAGGGAAAATTCATTGTCAACAAGAGTTATTTTTATTCCCCACCCATCATAGATAGCTATTATCATGAATGCATCATTTTTCTTTCTCATTTGCAAAGGAGGTAGCTCATGTTGGTGAAAAGTAATGTCTACATTAACTGCATTCATTCCTTGAATTAGAGTTGCCACATCATTTTCATTTATACTATAGGAGATCACAACTTTTCGCAAGGCAGTTTGAAGCATAGTGTGATAGTTAGGTGAATTTTGAATTAGGTATCATAGGGATATCTTTGCAGGAGTACTCTTAAGTTGTTCAACAAGATCATACACCTTCCCACTATGCAAAGGATAATGAGGAGCACTAGGCAAGAGGGGATTAGGAAAAGGTAATATTGTTAGGATTGGTTTTCTTGGTTGAGGATTTTTTTGAGTGCTATATGTATGAGAAATGGTATTATAACATAATTGTTGTGAAATATTATTCTTAGGTGGTTCAAAGATGAAAATGGGTTTGTTTTGAGTTTTAGATTTGTGTGAGGGTGGGTATAGGATCAGTTGAGGTTGAATCACATTAACATCTCTTTGTTTTAGTTTGTTGTAACAAGCCTTAGTGGATGGACCTTATGAGATGAAATCCTCAAGGGCTTCATCTAACATGCCAAATTCATCACTACTAAAAGGCTTGAGGGTTAGGTTAACTTGGAAAAAGAGATTTGACATATTCAAATAACTATGTTTTCTCTAAGTGGTTCATTGGTTTGCAGGCGTTTTAGTTTAGTTTTCTAACCAATTCCAAATGTAATCTAATCTAATTGAACTACGAACTAGTGTTGAAAATGAAAATTATAGTAGTCTATTTTTGTCCATTATTGAAATGAATGTAAACTAAGCTAAATCTAATGAAATGAATGTAACAAAAACTCTACAAATTGAAATTGATAACTAATAGGAGCAAACATAAACATAGAAACAAAGAATTCAATGTTGGAAAATGTAGTTTAGAATATGAAACGAGACTAAATCACCCAGAGGGGCATATGAGTCCCAATCAGGGTTTTTCAAGTGTTTAAATAGTGAATAATAGTCACCACAAGATACCCAAAAAAAAGGAAAAAATATCATATACTAGGACTAAATCACTCAGAGGGGTGTATGAGTCCTAATCTAGGGTTTTTACACATAAATGCATATTTTAGATGATATTCAATGATGCAAGATGCAAAAAAGCAACCTATATGCACTTTCACTAATGCAAGATTTAGAAACCCTAGATGCCAATTAATTAATGCAAAACCTCATGCAATGTTAATGCGAGCCAGATCTAGGATGATGATGCACTCCAAATCATAATTAAGATATTCTAAATGCAGGTTCACCAAAATGAAAGGAAGAAAATGTTATGCCTTTACCTATATAGAGTGTATTAGGTTATGAGTAGTCAGCTTGTGGCTACCTTAACTCTTAATTAAGTCATATTATCATTATCGTATTGCTATTTAGTTATTTAGTTCGGCCTAGGGCTTATATAGGGTTATCTAAGTTGGCCTAGGTGATATCCTAGGCATAAATAGGTATATATAGGAGGTTGTGAATCTTATTTCATCATCATGTTGAGTATTGTGTTCTTATTGAAGACTATTGGAGGTATACCCTTTGAAGTGGATTAGGAGGTTGGCCCCTTGAAGTAGAATATTATTATCAAGTATTTTCATCATATTTCATATCATCTTCTTCTATTGTGGAAGTATTTCATTACAAGTGGGTTGGCTCCTTGAAGTAGAATATTATTATCAAGTATTTTCATCATATTTCATATCATATTCTTCTATTGTGCAAGTTATTTCATTACATAAGATTTTCATTGGCTATGCTTTAGGACATAGAAGAAAAATCTTCTACACTTCTCATTCAAGGAAACCCTAGAGATCTCAATCCAAGGATGAAGTATGGAAAAGATATCTTGTAATAGGGTGTCCTAGGGTATGATTAATGAATAAAGATGGGTTCACAACCAAGCTACGGCTTGGAAAGACAAGTAACATGCAAAACCTAATGATAAAACCTAATGATATATATAAACTTCACTAGATTACCTATAAAAGAGTATAAATGGTATATGCAGGATCATGATGGGCCAAAAAGTGGCGATATGATGGGTATGTGTAGGGTATGTGGTTGGCGACTTTTTTTCACCAAAATTGATGAAATGAAAAGGGTTTTTAAACGAGATTCTCATATTTCCACCAATATAAATTATGCTTTACTTTGAATTTAATAAATTATTATTATTATTCATTTTCTATTTGAATTATGACTAAAGTCTTGATTGATAGGTTGATTGAAAAACATCTATAGCTTTCAAACGGTATGACATTTTTTGAATCCAAAACATGCATCACATTCTATTCTTCGCATACTATAGGATTAAAAAAAATTGAATTTCATGAAGTTTTGACCAAGTTAAGGTGGTTAGACATACGAGTTTTTATATTTTTAAAAAGTTGTAATAAAAATTCATAATTAATTATTTACTTGGAAAAAGTTACAAAAAAATATGCATCACATCGGACATGAGTCCTCTAATTATATATAAAATATTATAAAAAAATATTATCATTTTATTATGGTTAGGGTGGTCGATAGACACCTACTTATTTTTCACTGAAATCTAAGTACTGTTGCATTGAAATTTCAAATTTTCACCAAATAGATTTTTTTAAAAATAAACCTATTAGTTTAAAAACTACATTCAATTTACTACAGGTTCTATTCTTACATATTTTTGAAATAATATAGAACTTATTTAAATTTTTACGTCAAGTTACCTAACTCTAATTTTTTTAAATTTTTTGCCACTTAAGGGCCTATTTTTTCCATGATGATCATGCACATAACCTAAATATGAATAGAAAATTGGGAAAAAACAGAAGTGCACATGGAAACCTATAGGAGCTCAAAACCAACTCTGAAATGCTAAAAATATTGATTTTTGGGAACACTAGGACTCATATGCCAGTTCTGGTGTATCAGTCCCAATCCAGGGTTTCTGGGCTGGAACAGGAATCTGGCAATGCTAACTAAGGATCTTCAAAAATATAGAAAATTTCCTATAGTGGGACTCATACACCAATTTTGGCATATCGGTCTCATTTTGCATTTTTGAAAATTCAAAGTCCAGATCTTCTCTCTAATCTCTGCTCTTCCTTCCCAATCTGGTTTCTAGATCTAAACTTGCAAAAAGACCTACAAAACAGAATATAGTGTTGATTTTCTTATGGGGGTCCGCCTCAGTCAAACCTCTAGTTTGGTAATTAAACTTTGATAGAAACAATGGATCTTAAATGTAAATGTGAACATAAACCCTAACCTTAAGTGCATCTAAGATTAAGAAATCTGAAATGCAATGCAACCCTATTCTAATGTGCTAGAATGAGATGCATGAATGAAATATGAAGATGAATGACTCACTTTGGGAGATCTCTAATCACCCTAATAATCCACAATAAGACATGTACCTTCCTTAGGCTGAAAGTAGAGTGATAATGGAGGATGGAATCACTTAGGAAACAAGTCATTAGGCTTGGCTTGATAGCTAGTTGCATCTCCCCAACCTAGAATCCATCATGATTCACCATAGGCAACCATAATCAATCCTTGAAAATTCTATATATTGAATGAAAGTGAGCTTGAAGACCTACAAAAGCACTATAATGCTACTCCAAGACTTCAAATTTTCTTGCTACTTGCTCTTGAATGCTCTTGTGAAAGAATGCTTGAATACATGTGAATTCTTAGATCTTTAATTTTCTTTTCTAGATTGAAAATAATGACTTAGAAGATTGTTTATATAGGCATTACACCTAATTTATCATTATTTAGATCTCAAAAGCTGACATCAACCATAATTTTAAATTAAAAGCTTTAATTTCACACTCAAACCCTAAAAATGGGCCACACAAGACTCATATGCCCCAGGTAGCATATGAGTCCCATCCTAGTTTTTTAGGGTGGGCCAATGATGAGTTAGAAAATTTAATGCTTTTGATTAATTTATCAAGATTCTAATGGAAATAAGCCTTGAGATCCAAAATAAAGGGTCTTAGGGGCTTATTAATAATGATTTAAAAGGGTATTTAATGCAACGGTGCTAAAATAGGTCCAAATTAAGTGTAAAATTGTACCATTTTCAAAAGCATACAATTTTCTACACTACAAGAAATAATCCCCACAAAGAAAGCAACAAGTAAGGTTGTGATTGATTTTCTGATGAACAACATTTTAATCAAATTTGGAGTCCTAGAAATGATCATCTTTGACAATGCTATGTGTTTTATATTAGATGAGTTCAAAGACTTTTGTGATAAACAAGGGATTCAGATATCTTATTCTTCCCCTTATCACCCTCAAGTGAATAGTCAGGTGGAGTCAAGTAACAATAGTTTTATGAAGATCATCAAAAGTTTTACTGAGAAGAATAAGAGGGCTTGGGACTCAAAACTGAGGCTTGCACTCTAGGCACATATACTTACCATCAAGAAAGCTACTAGACATTCCCCATCTGGTCTAGTTTATGGTTTAGATGCTAGACTACCTCAAAATAATATGCTATAAAAGTACAAGTTTGTACAAGAATATGATGGTGACAAATGCGATGAAATTCAACATAGGGTCGATGCTCTCATAGAGTTGGATGAAACTAGAATATAATCACATGATAAGAATACTAGAATGCAACTACAAGTCAAGAATTTGTATGATAAAAGGGATACTCCAAGGAAATTTGAAGTATCAAGAATAGTAATGATTTGGAATGCTAGAGCTTAGGATAAGGGAAAGCATGGGAATTTTGATGCATTGTTGTTAGGCTCTTATTTGGTGTCAAATACACATGGTGAAGATTCCTATTATTTGAAAAGTTTGACTAGAGAACTTCTTGAATTTCCAGTACATGGAAAATTTTTGAAGACATTTCTCGTGAGGTATGCATCTTTTCCATGTACTATATTTTTTATGTAAATTTGTACATAGGTTTGGTTTGGTGTGTTTTCTTTGGTTGGTCTGGTTTTCCATGTCCAAGCCATCCCTAGTTTTGGTTCTTTGGTTTGGTCTACTTCAACCTTGAGATTCTAAGATCTTGCTCTATTATGGAAGAATAGACATCCCCAACTGTAGCCACTAGTAAAACCCCTCAAAAAAATTCTATGTTCCACTATTATGATTGTAATTTTTGCTATCTTTCCTAGTTTGGAGTGGATCTTATGGCTTAGGTTTCTGGTTTTACTTTTGTTCTAGGGTTTATCTATGCCTTAAACCCTCTAAAAACCCTAAGTGTCAATCCATTTGCATACGTTTTATTTCACTTTTGATAGATTATCACTCGTTCTCAGTTTCTTAAGTTGCTATTTGAGCCATCAAGTCTATTTATTCACTGGCCCCTTGTGCTTCATATTCCCGATCATCACCTATTGAGTCATTATTAATCATTTTTTATCTTAAGAAGGTTGTGAGTCTTTTAGTATTCACCTTTATCCTAATTCTGAGTTCTAAAATATTTCCTTACGACTTTTAAGATTGCAAACCTAAGCACACGACCCCATTTGAAGTCATGAATAAGCGCACATGCTTATTAAAGTCCTTCATAATGCTTGGTGGGTCCCATTGTGTGCATTTTATTCATCCCCCTCCAGCCCATGGGAATAAAATATTATGCTAAATAAATTGGAGGGATAGTCGGTAGGTGACACGTATCATCCCTCTTGGCAAGTCCTACCACTATTCAAACAACACTAATGGCTAAAGATAAACAAATCAATGGTAATGTTGTATTTTGGAAAAGTAATATCAGTTGTTCCCCACTAGCCCATGGGGACCCACCATCAAATATTGTCTTATGGAGATATAGTGGGCAGAGGCCACATGGCACCATTGCCACTATCCACTACACTATTGAGATAGGAATATTTAGAGAAATATTTCTCAACAAATATTGAAGGGTTAAACAACGTGCTACTAAAAGGATATATGAGCACATGCAAAATTTCTCATCATGATGGTTTAATGTCTACCCTTTACTGCTAAAGAAGGATGTACATTATGATTGATGTCCTATTGGTTAAATTTGGTGCATGTTGATGGTCATCAGGTTGATGTGGGTTGTTTCCCGCTAGCCCATGACCATAGACCTAAAAATTACAAATCTCTAAGGGCTAGTGGGCTACTGACATTTAAAATTTCTATCAACTGGTGAAATGCAGTGGGGCCACAAAGTTGACGATGAGGATGTACACTTGGCGGAAACAAAACAAGGTGGATGTCGAGTCACTAAAAATAAAATGTTCAAAATTTGTTGACTCCATCTAGGATGCATATTGGTCCACATCATGATCAACTCAATGGTAGAAATTCAAAGTTTCTATAATGTCCACCATTGAGCCGTTCTATTTTGCACGAGTGAATAGTAATGGTAGAGTTGTCATTTTTTTGTCAAATTGATGGCTTTGTTCACCATAAAAGTTTTCCTTAAATCTTAATGTCAATTGTCAAAGAATTCTCATCACATACAAAGCTTGTTACAGAGTTGTTTGAGCATTTAGTGTCATGAAATTAGGGTTTCCTACGTCGTACCAATGTGGAATTACTTTGGTATATTATCTTTTTCACTTTATGGTTTTCTTCTACAAAGTTTTGGGAGCATGTGGAATAAGTTCTTAGCTTGTAGAAAGGATTATTTTGCGCCAATTGAAGGATACTTTTGGAAGGTGAGAGAATCTTCATTAGAAAATGGAAATGTCTTTTGTCTTATATGAAAATTTTCCTCATATTTGGGCAAATATAACTGCCTTTGGATGTAATGTAAATGTCAAATGAATATGTGACATGTGTACAATGGGGCCCAAGGCTTGTTTTTCTCACTTTTTCTTATAAAAGGGAATTCAAGGCCAATTGTATGGGGTTGCTGGTAGATTGATTCCAGAGAGAAATTTGTAGCAAGTCTAGTTAATAGAATTAAGTCTTGTCTTAGGTTTTGCGAGTCTTCTGAATTTTGTAATGGTGAATGCATAGTAGTACTATTATCTTTTGATATACAAATGACAATATATTCAAGACCAATGTTCTCCACTATAAACATTGTATGAATTTTGAATAAAAGTGATCAAGGATTTATGTTATTCATCTTCTTGTCTTTCCTTGAATGTTTTTTCAATGTTATTACTCTTATTCAAAGAATAAGTTAAATTGTATTAACATGAATCAAGGTTTATGCAATTGTGTACATGGATCATTAAGTATTACTGGTTGAGTCTCTGGTATTAATGGTGTAAGACATTGTTGATAGGCATTATAGTGATAGGATTAATACTATTGTATATTTTCAATTATAAGGTTTAAGATTCTCCACCCAATGGATAAGGCACTGGTTGTTTAGTGTTGAAATCTCCCAGATCTTTTATAGCAGCTACATTCAAAATCAACTTTAATTTCAAACTTGTGTATGAATGTATTTCAAATTTAATGTGTAAAATTTTCTAATTTTTATGTTAGATATTACCATAAATATTTGCTAGATCTTTGAGGTATTTTATTTGCTAAACAACTAAAGGAGAATTTTATTTATTTGAATTACAATGTTTTTGATAATTGGTACAAGAGTATCATAAGGAACATTGTAGGGATTACCCTCCTAATTTTTTCAGATCCCAAAGTGTAGAGGGAAATCCTAGCAAGCTTTCACCTATTCATTGGCCAATCCTCATAGTTATTAATCATTGAATTTTGGTATATTCATAGATAACTAGTGAGACCAAGTTTGGCTCATTAAAAACAACCAACATGCCACATTCATGTGTTCATTGAATTTCACGATCTTAATAAGGCTTCTTATAAATATGATTTTTTGTTTCCTAATATGGATATGATTTTGGACTTGATCGCAAGCCATGCCTTGTTTTACTTCATGGATGGCTTCTCAGGCTATAACCAAATTCATATTAACCCATAAGATTACTATATAAGGTTGTCTTTACTAACCCTTGGGTTAATTTATGTTATGTGGTCATGCCACTTGGGTTAAAGAATGCAAGTGAAACTTACCAATGGGTGATGACCCTAATCTTTCATGATTTCATTCACAAAATCTTAGAAGACTACATTGACAATATCTTGGTGAAATATATAACCCGTCAAGATCACATAGAAAATATTCACCTCATCTTTCAAAGGTTTTGACTCTATAAGATGAGGCTAAATCCTCTTAAGTGTTTCTTCAATGTGGATGCAGGAAAATATTTAGGATTTATAGTTTCTTGTCATGGAATTGAAGTCAATACAAATAAAATTGATGTGATTGTTAACATGCCTCCACCTAGGAACATCTCTCAGCTTTAGAGTTTCTAAGGGGAGATTCTGGCTATTCGCAAATTCATATCTCTATTGGTTGATTGTACACTTCCATTCACTCATTTTTTGAAGAAAGATGTTTGTTTCATTTGGGATTATGAGTGATAGAAAGATCTCAAATCAATCAAAAGTTATCTAGCCAATCCTAATGTCTTAATGTTGACTATGCAAGATAGACCATTTTTTCTTTACCTTACTACATCATCATACACTTTACCAACCTTGTTTGCTCAATATGGTGATGATGGTAGATAAATAGTAGTCTACTACATTAGTCGTTTCCTTGTTGATTACAAAAATTGTTATTCTACCATGGAGAAACAATGCCTTGCTCTTGTCTTTGCATCATAGAATCTAAGACATTATCTTCTTCATGTTGAAACACACATTATTGTGAAAAGAGATCTTCTACAAATTTTATTTACTAGTGCTAAATAGGTAATTTTTCTTTCTAAGTTTGACATAAATTTCATGACACAAAAATCAATAAAAGGTCAAGCGATTGTTGATCAATTGGTAGACATTCCTTCCATGGTCTAGACTTGTTTCCTAATGAATATATTTTCACAATTAGTCATGATCTTGTATGGGAGATGTATTTTGATGGATCGAGATGTCAAAATGGCTCAAGAGTAGGTGTAGTTTTGATCTCGCCCAAGTGAAAGCAAGTCCTCTCCTTTTGATTAGAATTTCAATGTACTAATAACATTGTTGAGTATGAATCCCTTATTTTTGACTTGAATGTCATGATCATGCTAAACATAAGGCATCTTCACATACATAGTGACTCTAAACATATTATAAATTAGATTACAGGAATGTATCAAGCTAAGCAAAGTAAGTTGTCTCAGTCGAGTGAGATCTAGCTTTTTCCTTACTTGATCGATTCTCCTCTTTCACAATACATAGTGTCCCTAGGAGAAAAAACTAACATGTGGATGAAATGGTAAGTGTGGCCTCCTTGGTGCCCTCAAATAAGGACATGAACGAATACCACTTTATGGTTCATATTCTTTTCTCTCCTACTTTTTCTAATCAACCTAAATATGATACTCCCATGTGTGCTCATTTGGACTCAGAGGAATGGTACTCTAACATTTACAACTATCTAAAATCTAGAAATTTTCATGATAATGTGATAAAGAATGATCGTACTTGGATAGATTTTTTTTTAGTTTTCTATGATGTACTTTCAAATGTTCTTTATCAAAAATCATATAATCATCCCCTTCTTTCGTGTCTCACTAAAGTGGAAATACCCCTTGCCCTTAAGGAATCCCATTCAGGTTCTATGGGTGGATATTTTGGTGGTAAATCCCTAGTGTGAACATTGATCCACGGGCGGGTGCATGAAGTTGGCTTACACTTTTATGGCCAATTCCATTTTTTTTTTTAAAATGACATAATGCGAGCACGTTATAACACGCTCGCATTATGTCATTTAAAAAAAAAAAAAAAGTGAAAGTGATTCATTTTCTATTGTCTGCTTTTTGCTCTACGGCCAAAAACCTCATTTTCGCTCCACGTACTAGGAGGAATTCTACAAAATTCATCAACAATTGCTTTTTCTTTGCAAAGATGGCACCATGACGACGAAGAGGTGTGGGAGGTAAGTATTGTTTGCTATTTTTTTTTTAATTTCTTAGTTTCAAGTTGATTTTGTTTGTTTTAGGTTAGATTTGATTTTTTTTTTAATTTGTAGGAGATGCAAATGATCCTGCAAATCCTCAAAATCCTCAACAAGAAGAGTAGGAAAATCCTCAACAACAAAATCAACCTCCCCCACCAATCACTCAACACCCTCCTAGCACTCAACAAAATTTGAGGAGTGAAATTGAGAACAACAAAAAACAAATTGAGGATTTTATCAGTAGGTTGAGTGATCCAAATGCTTCAACCACACAAAGAATGACCCTAGAAAATTCATTGAAAGATATGTTAAAAAATGTAGATTCAATTACCCAACAAATAACTGGATGGCAAGATAGGAGGCAGGAAACTAGGGCATATTATGCAGATAAACTATCATATAAACAAGTAAAAGATTTAAAAATTACTAAAGGTGATTTGTGCTCTTTATTCACTAACCCTAGAACACATCAAAATCTTAGCCTCAATGCGAAGAGGTTTCCTATTATTGGTGCCACCACCAAGAGATTAGGAACCATTTTTATGATAGGTGGTACTTGGTCTTTGATTACCCACCGTGCAACAATTGCGAAGTCCCCCAATATTTTCTTAGGAAACTATATAGTGAGTTTGTATTGAACCAAATCCTAAATTATTTTGATATGAGGGAGTTCTAGGGGAGAGGTGGGGGGTTGGCTCTAGATAGGCCTGGTGCATAGCTGGATCTTGCATGGCAAGGGAGATGATTTCCAGCTAGGTTGCCTCATGAGCACATTGTTATGCCTATCATTGCGAAAGAGAGTGCCAAAGTAGAGACATTGCAGGTGATCAACACTTTGACCTGGAGTGTCATCCATCATACTATCCCTATTGTACAGTGCCATCTAGGGGAGTCTTCGGGTGGTGGACTTCGAACCCATGTGTGTCAATCTTGCGGGGTGACTTGTTCATATGACCCCACCGACACTCAGGAGGATGCTACACAGGATCCATATGCTGCTACACAAGATCTGTATACATATACAGGGATGGAGAGGATGACTAACATTTTGCATCATGCATATGGCATTGATACTCAAGTTAAAGTCATCATGTTCATTGAATTTAATTTATTAAAATTTGATTCTGAAATGCAAGATTAACTAATTTAGTTTTATTATTTTAATAAAATTGCAAGGTCACAGTGTTGAGACTGGATACACCGGTCCTCCACCTACTTATTTTTGCAATACACCTATCAGTGGGGTATGTAACTAGGAAAGAATTATAAATTTATTACATGTTAATATCATTGTTTTATGAATGGTATTTTAATATGCAATTTTGGATGTTAAACAGGCTAATATTGGAGGTTTCAAGCAAACACCTCCTAGTGCTAGTGGATTTACTCAAACATATACAGAGGTAATAGAATAAATAGAAATTAACTAATGAATTCTACTTAATATATTTTTGTAGTTTATATTCATATTGTTGGTTATGTTGCATTACACATCATTCAAACTCAAAGAATTGCTTCAAATTCCATAACTAATAACTAGATGTTGATAGATGATAAAATTTCAATTGTACAATATAGTTGTTTAGAAATTCAACATAAGAAACACAATGAAATTACTTCACATGGAGGCATGTGCTTGCAAAGGTGCACCAACATGACAAACTATGGATGCTTGGAAAAAATCTATGAAACCATAATAGTGAGCAATAGCATAGACAAGGCAGTTAGTAGTTTGAAAAAATGCCTCAAAGAAATGCGGTCTCATGGTGATGGAATTCCATTCCATCACCACATGAGACCACATTTATTTGAGGCATTTCTTCAAACTTCTCACCACATTTCTTATGATACCACATTTTTCATACATGTTCACCAAAGCATTTTATCAAACTACTCACTTCCTTGCAGTTGCTGCTATGGCTAAAAGCCTAAAATAGGTGCTTTCCAATAAACTATATGGATGCTTGGAAAAATATCTATCAAATCATAATAGTAAGCAATAATACCATAGAGAAGGTAATGAACTTTTTGAAAAAATTCCTAGAAGAAATGTGGTCTTATGGTGATGGAATTCCATGACGTGCATTTGTTTGTAATGGCATGCCATCACTACAAGACCCCATTTATTTTGAGGAATTTTTTCAAATAGTTCACTACCTTCTCTATGCCAACATAGTTATCGTACATGTCTATGAAAGAATTTAATCAAATGGTTTAGTAGCTTGCTGCTATGAGAAAAAGCCTAAAAATATGTCCTTTCGAACAAGATATGGATAGGGAAAATAGTAAACATGATAACCAGAAATATATAGTTTAATACTTGTACTCAAAATTTTGTTCATTAAATCTCATACATTATAAGTCATGACGTGGATCGCTATTGTAACTTTTTTGTGATTGAATAATTTTTTGTTTTATTTTTAGATGTTGGTGATAGAAACACCTCCAAATGTTATGAGGGAAATGGATATTGGTGTTTCATCCTCTATACAATCCTCAATGGCTCTGATAGGGGAGGTATGAGGAAAATTACTTGTATATGTCTAAAAATGGTCATGATTAAGCTTGTTAATTAATTAAATATGATTTATTTAATTAATTCCTCTAATGTCATCTGCATATAAATAAATTTAATTATTTATTTATATCGCTCATCTTCTAAATTCTTCTACCTTTAATTAAATTAATTACTAACATTCCCACCCTCCGCTTAATTAAATTAAATAAATTTTTATAATTTATTTACATTTAATTATCATCCTATTCTAAAGTTCAAATATTTTGAATATTTGAATAATGGAATATTCTTCGTCCTCAAATTAAATATTAAATATTTTTATTTAATATTTTCCACCTCACCCTAATTTCATTTTTTTTTTTTTAAACATAATTAAATAATTTATTTAATTATGTGGGTTTCCATTTTCATCTTCACTTCTCAAATTAAATAAATTTAATTTATTTAATTTCTAACTCACGCTAACTCGCCCTTTCCAAATTTTAACTCATCCTTCGAAATGGAAATTTCCCTTTGAAATTCAATGACGAAATTCAAAGAAAAGGGAAACCTTCCATCCTCCTCTTCCACTTTCGAAGATCTCCCGCCGTTCATTCGAAACAAGCTTAATCTGGACCGTCGATCGATTCAGCCAATCAAACCCATTCAAAAACTCTATAAAAGACCATGCAAATCCAAGCCTTGGTTAATCATCCACATACAATATGCATAATCATTCATGTTCACACACGTCGTATACTCATTTACATAGCCATATTTTCACCAGCATTTGCATACAATAGTAGTTTTAATATCACAGCAATATCTTTCATTTTAGCATAGCTTTTTGCATTTTTGCATATTATGCATTCTTATTTTTATCTCGTTCTTCATGCTGTCATTTTGTTGAGCTCTATCTGCTGATCTGAGAGCTATTCGAAGCAACAAAATGGTGAAGTTAGAGGAGGATAAGATGGTTTCGAGAAGCTGTGATTATGGTTTGCATTATTTCATTTTTCTTTTACAACTTTTTTGATTTAATGTCTTATTAACATGTGTTTGGATTTCATTTAAATTTGATCATATTTTCACACACATTAAAATGGCGCCCACTGTGGGGCAGGAACCCACAAATTTAACGTTTTATGTAAGTTCGTTTTGACAGTTTCAGCTTTATGGAATCGGTTCTTTAGAAAATTCTAACGTTTAGGCACATTCAAAAATTTCTGACGGGCATACAAAAAACTTTAACTTTTGATTTTGCAGAATTTTGACGCGCATCCCGTGACTATTATGGTGCATCCCGTGACTGTAAACGTGCATATAGTGACTGTTAAAGTGCATATAATTTTCCTCTTACTTACACAGTAAATATTTTGACATTTTCTTACAACACATCCAGTCTCTATTTAGGCGCTTATAGTATCTATTCCGGTGCATCTAGCTTCTGTTCAGGCGCATCTAGTCTCTGTTTCAGTGCATACAGTCTCTGTTTTGGCGCATATATGTTTCGACGCATACAGTCTCTGTTCTGGCGCATATATGTTTTGGTGCATACAACTTCTATTTAGGAACATATAGACTGTAACAAAATCACAGAATTCTGAGTCTGACGCATTCCGCAGACAGAATTCTATTTCTTTTTCTAAAAGTTTTAAAATGAAGCAATCCTAGGGTAGCCACATCTGGATAAAATAAAGCAATCTAGGATAGTCACCAAACATTGAATCTTGTAGTTAAAATTGAACAATCTATTTTTGGTGAAGAAATATCTTCACTTAGATTAACTCATTGTTATTTGGATTTTTTAAAAAGAACATCTGCTTGCTGTGATTGTGGCAATAGGTCTATGCTCTCCCCTTAACTGGGTGATCAGAATACCAGACTTGCCTTTTTATTTCATGCAATGTTATTGTTTCAATTACATCCTTTAGAGAGCCTGTCGTAGTGGGAAAAAGTACTCACCCTACGGGAACAACTCAAGTGGGTTCAAGCCAAAGCCAGGCTATTCCACCCCACTATAAAATTTAAAGCAGATCTGGGGAAACCTTCTTCTGCCGGTAGTGTGCAAGATAACCATCCCCAAAACCTTTGTTCTAAAGGTTGGGAGGTCTCCTGAGGGAGTTTATTATTGCTGCACCGAATGGAAATCCTTACTACGAACCTAGTGTAGTAGCTAGCCGAGTCAGTTGCCAAACATTCTGATAATCACAGTGCAAGGGAAGGGAAGAATCTACCCCCAAGACACTCACCATATAACTGCCAAGGACCATTTGCTCAGGGGATCCGGTATCCACTTCCGTAACTCTAAGTAGGCACCTGGAAAAGATAAAAATAGGGGTGCTCCTTCAGGGGTGTCACAGCTATGTGAGTCGATGCAGTTCTAAGATGTGGGCTATTGATTACTAGAATGACCTACTTGAGCACTTAAGAGTGAGTATGTCTGAACTGTCTTTCATGTGCAAAAACCTGTGAAAACATTTGATGAAAAACATTTCTTGATCAAACACTTCATGTTAGTATAAGGCCTTAAGAAAAATTGTTTTCAAAAATGTTTGTTGTGTCTTCCAATACATTAATCCAGATAAAGAGATCATCCAAAAGAGATAGGAAGAACAACAAATGAAAGTCACTTAAGAGTTTTTCATATCATTGCTTCAAAGAACATTCCCAATACCTTTTTCCATGCTTAGGGATTGGAAGTCAACAAAGTTTACCAAGAAATTAGTTTCTAAGAGAATCAGAAAACCTAAGAAACCATTAGGATACAAGAAAACACTGCAAAAGAGAAAATTCTTGTACAAAAGTTGGCAAGTATTGCTTCACTATCGAGGGTTTCTTCATAGATATCAGGATTTTGTTAGAGGATTCACTGATGAATATGTTGTAGATCCCTTAGATTCCTGAGCTTATTATCAAAGAAGAGCTCTATCACAACATCATAATCATAACCAACCTCTAGAATTTGACAACATACCACAACCTTCCATAGAATATCCTTCACACCCAAGCCATATTCTCCAAAGATCTTGAGAGAAACTCTTTGAAAACGAAGATCAAAAATCTTTTAGAGTGCACTTTTCAAAAATAGCTTTTAATTTTTGGCTCAACTTCCCCAACAAGATTCTGAAATCCTTTATCATCTTGGAAACCACAAGCAATAAGTTAGGAGCATCCTTGATCATATCATAAGATTACATATCTTATCAGATCAAGATATCATCACCATTGCACTTGTCAAAAACCGTGATCTAAGTTTAGAGGAAATTTTCAAAAACATATGCCTATCTCCACAAGTTCTCAACACAACAAATCAAAGGATACAATCCAAAAAGAAAGTCATATTCAAAACATTCATGAAGAAGGATAAAGCAGTAATCCCATTTTCAGCATAAATCAAAATTCACTTTTCAACAACAACATGGACAATAGAGAAGAAAATCCTTTCCATAATTTCAGAGATAAAAATCAAATGGATAGTGATGAAGAACAAGAAGAGGAACATCTTAGAGAGGCTGAACAAGATCCAAAATTCCATAAGGCCATTGAAAATATCTTGCAGCGAGATAAGGAAAAATATTTTCGCTACTTAGCCGAACAAGGGGCTAAATTACCTCATGACTTTGACACAGAAAACTTGAAAAACAAACCTGAAGAGACACCCCTTTCAGATCTTAGTTCCTTAACCCAACAAATCAAGGCACTTCAAGGACAAGTTAGAGAATTACAAGGGGGAACAACCACAAAGAAATACACTCTAGAGGACATCTGTCCTTATCCTTTCGATAGAAGTTTAAACATGATTCCTTTTCCCAAGCATTGTGAAATTCCAAAATTTGATCGCTATAATGGGAAAACGGATCCAATTGATCACGTTAGAGACTTCAGAAACCTGACATTGGAATTCGCTCACGAAGATACTTACTTAATACGACTATTTCCTAGGAGTCTCAGAGTACACTCTATGGAATGGTTATCCAAGATCACACCTCCCATAAGAACCTTTGAAGAATTGATCAACCTATTCATATCACAGTATACTTACAACATACAACATCAGATCACCATGATAGACCTTTGTAAAGTTGCACAAAAACCTAGTGAACCTTTCATTACGTTTCTTCAGAGATGGAGAAGAATGTTTGCTAGATACCCATGTCCTGTCCTTGAGAAAGAAAAGATGGTTACTTTCATCAATAGTTTAAATTCAGAAATGAGCTATCACTTGAACTTACATTGTCCCTCTTCTTTTGAGAAAATGATCGAAGATTCCTTAACCATTGAAAATGCTTTGGTCAAAAGAGGCATAATAAAACATGACAAAGAAAATCCTAGCTCATCCAACCATCACAATAATCAGGACAAGTCCAAATTTTGGACTTGCAACAAAAATATGGTGAATGATGGTGTTGTTGACGCAAATCATGCTTCGACCAAACCATTTGTCCTCAGTACTCTAAGCAATCGCAACAACAATGTCAACTCAATTGCAAATCATGGAAATAATCCTCCTCTACCGAGAAACAATACAAATCAAAATTCTACTCCCCATCAAGGAATTTCCAACAACCAGGGTTACCGAGGAAACAATAACAATCAAAATTCTTTAGGGAACACCTCAAGTTCAAATCCGCAAAGATTTTCATTCTTCTCGAATAGAAGAACTTTCACTCCATTGGGTCAATCTATAGAATCCGTGTTCAAAGAGTTGATGGCCAAAAATGTCATTACTTTACCACCTTAACAAAATTATGAACCCAGTGTAAAGCCTCCATCATGGAATGAGGAACACTATTGTGATTATCATCGGTGTAAGGGTCATCGTACAAACAACTGCCAAGCCTTGAAGAATGCTATTCAAGACTTGATTGATAATGATATCATCACAATAGAAGGAAGTAAAAAAACCAACGCAGACCACCAAGCATTTCGCAATCCTTTACCTAATTATCAAAAAGGTGAGTCTTCTGACAAAAAATT
Organism: Sequoia sempervirens; assembly: GCA_007258455.2. NCBI lineage: Eukaryota > Viridiplantae > Streptophyta > Pinopsida > Cupressales > Cupressaceae > Sequoia > Sequoia sempervirens. Next base: position 344,497,250 of record VDFB02281492.1, on the reverse strand, counting down.
GAATCACATCAATGATGATCATATAATCAACCATCTCTATGCAGACGATGAGTGGGTGAACATCATAAAAGTCAAAAAGAGGGAGGAATATAGAGAATTCAATGCAACAACAAGAGTGCAAGCTAAATTTGTCTTGAAAGGCGCTTCTTCAAAATCCATTGAATCCCCACCTCAACATCAATATGATTTGGTCAATCAACTTTGAAAAACCCCCGCTCAAATTTCTATTTTGAAACTATTAAAGATTTCTCCAGCCCATAAAGAAATTCTTGAAAAAGTCCTCATTGAAACCAATGTATCTACTGATTTGGATGTGAATCAATTTCAAGCCATGGTAGGGCATTTGTCCTCACCCACTTGTCTTTCATTTTCTGATAAAGATGACGTTTCCATAACTCATCCTCATAACTCCTCTTTGTACTTAGAATTCATGGTTCATAAATTTCGCATCAGACAAGTTCTAATAGATGGAGGTGCTGGTTTGAACATCTATACCTTGAAGTTGGTCAAAGCCTTAGGATTCTCTGAGGACTCCATTGATTTTAGAAGAAAGATTACCATAAAAGCTTATTATGATGAAGAAAGAGCATCCAAAGGTCTAATCATGCTCCCAATCAGAGTGGGCCCTATTATAAAGAATACCTTTTGTCAAGTACTGGATCATGATCTGGCATATAACATCTTGTTGGGTCATCCTTGGATCCATGAAATGCAAGATGTCCCATCCACTTACCATCAATGTCTCAAGTTTCCTTATGATGGACAAGAAATCACGATACTTGCTGATAATTCCAACATTCAAACTTGTGCCAACATGAAAGCCAGTCAAGATACTTTGGTCCCTAATAATCAGGAAGCTCAAGCCGGTACTTCTCTAAAAATTGACACACAAATCGGTCAATTGACCAATAGTTTTGACAAAAAGCTGAAATTCAAGGATCACGGTATTGGAGAATACTCTCTTTGCCTTGCCAATTTACCTACATCACCTCGATCGCATGGACAACCATCTATCAGGGAACACCAAATATCAGCAGCATCAACATCAAAGCAAACACCAGTGGAACCAATCACAAAATTTAAGGGACACTTCATCAAAGGAAAATTCCCCATGGAAAATCCTGAGGATACTGAAATTCTAAATTGGCTCTATAAAGATGAAGATGAAGCAGTTTCTAATATCAAATTACCCACAGACAAATATGGAAAAGGATATTCAATCATGCAGAAGATGGGTTATGATGAAGGACCTATTGGAAAAAGGAAGGAAGGAGTAGTTGAACCCATTCACCTTCATGGACTCACTGCCAAAGAGAAAACTGGATTGGGTTATGATAATCACTCCAAAGAAAAACAACTGCATAGCACCGTCTTCGCATTGCAAGAAGGTTCAAATTCACAAGAGGCATGTTTGACAACAATTCAGAATTTCCTAGACAACAATTCTGACACAGACTCTACTGAATATGAATGGGACACCATTTACAATGATGAGTTCTGGAGGGACAAAGAGGTTGATGTAATATAGCAATATGCCCCAACCCTAATTGAAGGACAAGGTTTAGGGTCCCAACCACAAGAATATGAACCACAAATTGACTATGATTCTAGTGATACTGAATCAGATCTAAACGAACAAGACTATCATGAGGACAGTATCATCATTGACCCACCTCATACCTCGAATCCTACAGATCACTCTGTTATGACCTTAACCATAGCCGATCTCACACAACCAGACGATCCTCTACCTTTAATCCATCTTGACCTCATTGATTGGGATTCTACTGAATCTATTAACATACCTTTGTTTCCAAGTGATGAAGCTATTGTAAACTTCCTTTCTGTAAAGGATACAAATGATTGTTCCACTAGTGATTTTTGACATAGAGTTTTTGATCAGGAGAGTGTCAAGTCTCCTAGCTGCAAAAATAAAAACAAAAAAGAAAGATCTAATGGTGAAAACCAGAATCTGGCAGTATTAGATCAAACAAAAGATAAAATAAAGAGTGTATCAGATGGTGAAAACCTCTTTGAGGTGCCAGATGATGGGACTCTTGACACTCACCTGGAGCACTACCATGAGCGATCACCTATTCTTATTGAGCCTACAAATGCTGTTGATCTCAAGATTTCTGACAAACCAAGAATTTTACAGTTAGCTGCATCAATGATAGAGCAAGAAATACCAAAGTTCATGGAATTCCTGAAGGAAAATCAGGTCAATTTTGTGTGGTCTTATGCTGACATGCCTGGTCTTGATCCTGATCTCATCATGCATCATTTGTCTATCAAACCAGGGGCAAGCCGGTAAAACAAAAACTCAGAAAGATGCACCCTCATGTTGCATTATTAGTTAAAGAAGAACTAAGAAAACTTCTTGATGTGGGCTTCATCAGACCAATAGACTATGTAGAATGGATTTCCAACATCGTACCTGTATCTAAGCCAAATAAAACTGTCAGAATATGCACAGATTTCAGAGATCTTAATAAAGCATGTCCTAAGGATGACTTCCCATTACCAAATATTGACACCATAGTGGATTTGATAGCTGGCCATGCCATGTATTCATTAGTGGATGGTTTTTCTGGATATAACCAAATCAGGATTGCACCTGAAGACCAGGAGAAAACAACTTTCACGTGTTCATGGGGAACTTATTGTTGGAACGTCATGCCTTTCGGTCTAAAAAATGTTGGGGCTACCTATCAAAGAGCCATGACTACAATATTTCATGACATGATGCATGTCTTCATGGAAGATTATGTGGATGACATACTAGCAAAATCATACACCAGAGAAGGACATCTTGAAGTATTGTCCAAAATATTTGCAAGATTAGAAAAATTCAAAGTTTGCCTCAACCCTAAGAAATGTGTTTTTGGGGTCAAATCTAGAAAACTCTTAGGGTACATTGTTTCAAAAAAAGGAATTGAAGTAGATCCAGCAAAAGTTCAAGCAATTATGGAAATGCCTCCACCAAAGAACATCAGTCAGTTAAGATCACTGCAAGGACGACTTCAATCTATATGGAGGTTCATTGCACAATTGGCCGACAAAAGTTTACCTTTCACACATCTATTGCATAAAAATGTTCCTTTCAAGTGGGATGACAAATGTGAATTGGCTTTCCATAAAATCAAAGAATATCTAATGACTCCACCTGTTCTTGTATCACCAAATCCAGACAAACCACTCATCTTATACATTGCTGCAACAGAGACCTCTCTGGGGGCACTACTAGCACAAGAAGACTCTACAGGAAAGGAACATGCAATCTACTACATCAGTAGAACATTAACAAGTCATGAACTCAACTACACTTCTATTGAGAAGGCTTGTCTAGCAGTAGTCTTTGCTTCACAAAAGTTTTGACATTACATGCTGACCCATACAGTCAATTTGGTTTCAAAGATTGATCCACTCAAGTATTTGTTGGGCAAGGCATCATTGACAGGAAGGTTAGCCAAATGGGTAATGATTCTGAGTGAGTTCGATATCCATTATGTTAATCGTAAGGAAATCAAAGGACAAGTTATCGCTGATCAACTAGCTGAAGCACCACTACAAGCACACCATCCCGTGCACATTGAATTTCCAGATGCTGATGTCTTCACTACAGAATCTAAACAAACATGGGCTTTATATTTTTATGGTTCCTTCACTCAACATGGATCAAGGGCAGGCATACTTTTCATCACCCCTCAAGGACATACCATTCCTCGATCATATAGGCTAATGTTTCCATGCACCAACAACATAGCTGAATATGAAGCATTAATCACTGGACTCAAGATAGCACTGGAATGGAGAATAATAGAATTACAGGTGTATAGTGACTCATAACTGGTCATCAATCAGATCAATGATGATTATCAAACCAAAGATGACAAAATGCTACCTTATAAAAAGATGGTGGATGACTTCAAAAAATACTTTGTGGACATCAAATTTACACAAATTCCAAGGCTTGATAATAAAGCAGCTGACACTATGGCTACAATCACATCATTGTTACAGCTCCCAGAAACTAAAAATTGTTATGAATTTCTAGTGGAACAATCATTTACACCTGCATATGATACCCCTAAAAGCCAAATCATTTGTCATTTAATAGGATCTGATTCGCCTTGGTACGGAAAAATTTATGCTTACCTCAAAGATGACATCTTACCACCTGATTTATCCCGTAACCAAAAATGCAACTTTATCCGTCAATCCGCTCGCTATACCTTCATCGCTGACACCCTTTATCGCCATGGTCTTGATGGTACTTTACTCGGATGTCTTGAACGTGAGGAATCTGACAAAACTTTACAAGAAGTTCATGGTGGCATCTATGGTACTCATTCAAGTGGACTGACCTTATCTAAAAAAATGATTAGAATGGGTTACTACTGGCCTACAATGGAGAGAGAATCATTCACTTTTGTGAAAACATGTTCAAAATGTTAGATTCATGGGAATCTCATTCATGCTCCTGCACAAGAATTACAACCATTCACACCAACCTGGCCATTTTCTCAATGGGGACTAGATTTAGTAGGCAAGATTCATCCTTCATCAAATGGACATAAATTTATTATCACAACAATAGAGTATTTCACCAAGTGGATTGAGGCAGTCCCTCTTACTAAAGTCACCAGCAAACAAATATCATCATTTATACTTAACTATCTCATTTGTCGATATGGCATTCCCAACTCCATTATCACAGATAATGGACGTCCATTCAAAAATCAGGATGTTGATAAACTTTGTGAGAGATTTCGCATACAACATAGATACTCAACACCTTACTATCCACAAGGGAATGGCCAAGCAGAGGCCTCAAATAAAAAAATATTGAAAATCTTGAAGAAGACTGTGAATACTTCAGGGAAGGATTGGCACGTTCAACTCAATCCTGCTCTATGGGCCTATAGAACCAGTGTCCGCACGCCAACAGGAGCAATGCCATTTGCCCTTGTTTATGGAGCAGAAGCCATATTGCCCTTAGAAGTTGAGATTCCCTCACTCAGAGTATCATTGAAAGGCCTTACAATAGATGAGGAATACCAAGTTTCCCGACTCCAAGAACTAGAACTTCTAGATGAAAAGAGACAAAGAGCAGTTGATCATTTGAAAGGTTACCAACAAATGATGTCTCGTAGCTATAACCACAAAGTAAAGCCACAAACCTTTCAAGTGGGTGATCTTGTGCTGAAAGAGAATCCATGCAATCAACAAGACAAAGAGAAGAAAGGAAAGTTCAAACCAAATTGGCTAGGTCCTTATGTGGTTATCGCAGTTTACGGTTCAAGAGCATACAAGCTATCAATGCCAGAAGGGGACCTGTTTGACGAGCCTATCAACATCATGCATTTGAAAAAGTATTATGTCTAAAACGATTATCAAAAAAAAAAATCAGAAAAATTCCTGAAGAAATATCAAAAAAATCAGAAAAAGTCCTGAAGAAATATCAAAAAAATCATAAAAAGACCTAAAGAAATATAAAAAAAATCAGAAAAAGTCCTAAAGAAATATCAAAAAAATTAGAAAAAGTCCTAAAGAAATATCAAAAATCATAAAAGGTCCTGAAAAATTCAAAAATCAGAAAAAGTCCTCAAAAAATTCAAAAAATCAGAAAAGGTCTTGAAGAAATATCAAAAAAATCAAAAAAAGTCCTGAAAAAAAAATAAAAAATTGTCATAGGGTGAAAACCTGGCAAACAGGCAGTCTATTGACAAGAAAAATGCAATAAAAACAAATAGTGAAAATCTGGCAAACAAACGCTATTTGGAAGCTCTCCATCTATTAGTTCATGTTCTGCATTTACTTTTTTAGCCTTCATTTTTCATGCATCTTTGTCATCATCTTAGGGTCATGCCAGCACCATGCTCTCATCATTTTCCTTGAAGGATAACGTCTTATCATGGCTTGATTATTGTACATATTCTTTTCAACAAAGTTGTGTTGATACCAAGGGCAAACCTGGGAACACTGGGGGCAATCAACTTTCAACAGTAAGACAATGACATCGAAAACAATCACGCAAAACAAAGCAACCAAACCAAATCAAAGCAACCAAACATTGATCCATATCATAGTGGCTTTCAATTTCATACCTTACCATGACTCATATCTGGATGATCTCTAATCTGACTAATGTTTGGAATCACAGTGTTTCATTTTCAAATAATGGTTGTTTAATTTTTTGATATCATTCCTCTGGAGCACACTCAATGATGTACTGAACTAGAGTGGCAAGGAAAGAGGATGATTTTTCTTTGTCTGCTGTCTGAAGGTTAATCATTTATCTATTGTAAATATGTCACGAGACATGATTTTCCAAAGATTATCATTGATGACAGTTCCAAATTTGCATCAGATGGTGGTTAGTCTTTGTCTGTTTATGCAAGAAATGCTCAGGTCATCTCGGTTCAATTATACCTAGATGCTTGTGTTCACTTGCTATATCAAAAATCATGAAAGTTGTACTTAGGTCATCATTGGTGCTAATTTCCCCTCTGATGCTTGTACATACTTCCAACATTTTCAAATGCTCTGTGATGATTTAAGCACTCACTAAAAGGCTCAACAAAATGATCAGTTTCATTTAGTTGCATTTCATTTTAGGTCATTGTACATAACTGCATATTGGATTTTGCATCACGAGTTTTTGACGGGTCAATGGCTGTCATTTTTTTGGACTATTTGTGGAGGACAATGCAAATGTTTGTATCATTATCATTGCATTTCATCTTCGTTTCATCATCATTAGCATTATCATTTCATCATTGCACCAATTATCATTTCAGTATCAGTATCATCTCATTACGTGCATTCCATATCATTTCATATTAATATTTTCCTAGCAATTCATTTCATCCTTATTATCATTCCATATCATCATTATCATTTATCATTACCATTGCATTTATCATTTTCATTTAATATTGCATTATCATTTGGTATGGCATTATCATTATCATTTATTTTCATTTCATACTAGAATCACATCTTTATCATTTCATATCATTTTCATATCACTTTATCATCAGTACATTTCCATCATCATTGTATTTCCATTACCATTTCATATTAGTTTCATTTTTTTATCATTGCATCCATTATCATTTCATCATTTCATATTTGGTTGCATCTTCCATTTCATCAACATTCCGGTTGCAGTCCATTTTTTTATTATCATTGCATATTTGTCTATATTTTATCCATTTCCCTATCATTTTCTTTCCATATTGTATTTATTATTTTTATTTCATCTCATTGGCCATTCATTATCACTTCATTATCATTATCATTTAACAATTTTTGCTTATCATTCTATCAGTTCATTATTATCATTTTAACGACACATTACCATTACCTCATTCATTCCACTTTGCATTATCATTATCATTTGAATCATTGCATTTATAATTATCACTCATGGTAGTTTCATATACATTTTCTTACCATTATAATCATTTCATTTAATTCACTTATCACTCATTCCATCCATCCATTATTAGTATATAGTCATCTTTTCATTATTTCATTATCATTACCATTTATTGCATCATCATTCATCTTATATTTTAACATTTCATATCATATCATTATCATTTCATTTCATATCATCTCATTTCATTATCATATCCATTTAACATTTCATATCCATTTATCATAACATTTCATATTGATTTATCATAACATTTCATATCATATCATTTCATTTCATATCATATCATCTCATTTCATTTCATATTCATTTATCATTTCATATCATATCATTTAACAATTCCATTTCATTATCATATATTCATTTATCATTTCATATCATATCATTTAACAATTCCATTTCATTATCATATATTCATTTATCATTTCATATTATATCATTTAACATTTTCATTTCATATCATTTAATATTTCATTATAATTTAACATTCCATTCCATACCGTTCCATTTTGTCATTTTATCATTTTATCATTTCATTTATCCATTCACTCATAACATTTTCCATCAAATCATAATGCATATTTGAAGCACAACATTCATATTTCATCTTTTATCTACATTACAAAATCTAAAAATACACATCATAGGTAATTCATCCGCATGACATCGTTAGTACACATCATCAGATAATTATAATCATAATAAAACATCATAATCAAACCATCCTGCATATCATAAATCAACATCACATCATCATCAAAATAATCATCACCGCTGCATATCATCACTCATCAAAAATGATACAAATGTCCAAGTGTCCAATGAAACTACAATGTCCAAAACATCAAATATGATCAAAAATGGCATATACATGCTCTACATCATAAAGTCTAGCTGTTGGATGCTCCTGATGGTGTTGGTACGGAGGGAGGTGGTCTGCCACTAGTGCCTGCATCTGGATCCTGCCGTGGCCCTGTCACTCCCCTGCTCTGGGTATGTGTCTATGATCTGCTCTAGGTCATGCTGTGGGATCGCGGGTATGGCTCTCTGCGCTTTGGAGGACATAGCTCCTCGTACCTAACCCTGTAGTACTTAGCCTCCTTGGCCATCTCCATACCCTCTGTAATGGCCTCTCGTAGTGACGCACTCTCTACAGTGCCCATTAGTCTCTGAGCCACGCCCTCAGCCTCTACTACCCGTCGCTTGAATGCATCCCTCTCGATAATCACCTGAGCTAACTGTGGGTCTGGGGTAGGTGCCTGTGCCTATCTCTGTACCTGTTCCTATGCCTGGGCGAGCTATGCATGTAGCTGCACAATAAAAGTCTATGCCTACGATAACTGACTCTGTATCTGACCCTGCTGCCCCTACAATGTCTGCACCTGAGCCTGAAGAGTGGCTATCTGTCCCTACTGTGAGGAGGCCATCCAGATCACTATCCACCTCCCTATCCCTATCCTCGGTCGCCGCATAATCTACACACCCCTCAGGATATCCAGCCCTGACCTACCCAGTGCATGTCCTCCCACACCGCCATCATCTCCATCATCATCATCATCATCTGAGCCCTCCTCCTCTCCGCTCTCCACCTCCACTCCTCCAACTGCTCCCTGCTCACCGCTGGCCACATCCTCCTGTCCACCCACTCCGGGCTATGGAACTACCAAAATAGGTGTTGGCTCATCCGGGCTAGTAAATCATGGAAATGGATGCGTGTGGAAATAGGCGACATACTCATCGGACATCCCAGCATCCACGATGTCTCGTCTATCAACCCATGCCTCAGGTGTTAAGGCCATGAACTATGTATAGGCAGCCTGATACACAATACATGGCCCCCATCCAACCTCGTCTCTGCTCCGCGCGTAATGTGCAATCCCCTGCGGCATCCCCTGCGTAAACCCAAACTACCTCTACACTCACAATGCCAAAAATCTCTCCAAAATAAAGGGAGTCCTCCCTATTAGGAACCGTGGAATACATACATAGGGCATCTCCATATCATCAATAGCCCATGGCTCACAATCTAAATATGGTCACCATATGACTGTATCTATATCATCCAGAAGTCATCTCCAATAATCTACCTTGCCCAGCTTGGGCTGGGTAAGGAACTCATAATACATGTAGATATATGGCCTACCTCATGGCCTCACTCTAGGGCATGCCAACCCCGTCACAGTGAAATGCTCCCACACCCAGATATGTAGCACTATAAACCCACAAGATAAACTGGAAGATCCTCTGTAAACTACCTGAAGCAAATCATGATAGAAATGAGCTAACATGCAACTCCTCCATGCATACCTCCTCGACTATAGTATCATCTGCTTTAGAATCCTTCCCCAACCTACTGACAATCCCTTTGCCTGGTGATCCGGACAAAGGAGACCTCCGATGAAAGCACCTAAAACTACTGGTAAGGTTGGATATCCGTGAAAGTCTGCCCATGGTACCCAATACCCGGCTATCCGTGCATCTCCATACACTCTCCTCAGTGCATCTGTACCTCCAATCTCCTTGTGATTGTAATACACAAGGGCTCTAACAACCGAAATACCTAGGATCCTGTATACGTCCTCGAGAGTCACTGTCACCTCACCGGTCATCATATGAAAGGTGTTGTGCTCCGAATGCCATCTCTCTGCAAGTGCTATCAACAATCGTCTGTTGACCCTAATCGGCGGCATCGCCAACAAGGGTCTCAAACTGCACACATCAATCATTGCTCTGTCAGTCGGGATCAACTCGGGGATCCTATCCCATCCTGCTGAATGTCGCTCTCTAATCTGGAGGTTTTTGAACACCTCCTATTTTTCATCACAAGGATCATCCATCAGAATCATATCACATATTCAAACAAAATCAAATCAGACCCATATCAGTGAACTATATCAAACCCATATCAGTGAACTATATCAGACCTATATTAGACCTATATCAGACTCATATCAATGACTCATATCAATGTAACAAATCAATGACCAATATCACACAATCAGTCCTATCAATCAAATCAAATCAACTCTATCATGCTGGATATCATATCACATCTATCCTACTATCAATTACTATTTTTTTTCTATCGCAGGAAGCAAATTTATCAGACGTCATATCAGTTTCATTTACTCTTTGCTTTCTATCCTAGGAAGCAAGGTTATCAACCAATCATTCAATTTTCCTATCATTTCTATCCATATCAACATGATGACATGACAATTTACCTATCTATTGACTAAGGAAGCAATACAAACTCGTCATTTTCATCGGAACATTCATTTTGACTATTTATTGGATGCGCTATTCTTTTTACGGAATGTGCTCAATCCCATATGCACCGTAGTTTTCACTCTATGCGCTTAAACAGGTTCCCTATGCGTGTTTTCCTGTATGCGCCACTTCATTCATCAAATGCGCCACTATTTTTGCTGGATGCGCATTTTTCCAGATGCACGTATGTTTTCCCTATATGCGCTCTACTCCTAAAATTTTTAAATCTGCCCTATATGTGCGCTAGTTTCTACGGGATGCGCTACTCTGGTTTTTCTATGAAATTTAAAAAACTATACCCTATGCGCATTTGTTTTTACCGTATGTGCACCTATTTTTTTTGAAAGCGCCTAAACTTTTCTAAATGTGCGCAAACGTAAATTTTAAAACCAAATCCGCGGAAAAATTGAAAAAAGTACGCTTCAAACGGAAAAATTCGAAAGCACAAGGGGTTAGATCGACTCACTGGTGGTCCGTATGCTGCTGGCCTCTGATATTAGTGCGATCTCTCGAATTGGTGATGATGATAAGGAATCTCCATGTCGCGATGTCACTCTCAGAGCTACAGTTTCACCACAGTCAAAAGTGAAAATGACTTATCTCTTTCAACCTTTTTACCTTTTAAAGGTCAAACCAAGGGTAAAATGTGACTTTATTTTCAAAATATACATTTATTTTTCTATCGCGAGCTAAACCACTTTCCCTCTCATCCATGATTTACCTCTCGAGGGGGCATCATCAGCAGAAACATCGAAAGTGCATCAGGGGCAAAATCTTATTTTCTTTGAAGCAATGTGTCTTACACATCACTTCAAGGAGGGGCAAAATGTATATGTCTATGGTCATGATTAAGCTTGTTAATTAATTAAATATGATTTATTTAATTAATTCCTCTAATGGGGTGCTACCACAATAATGGGTTACACTTTTTAGGACATCTTGATTTTTGCCTAAAATCACTTATTTTTAGAAAATACAATGATTTATGACTTTAAAGGTTCCATTTAAATTATTTTAATTAAAGAGGAATTCATAAAACACCCCCTTAGATCAAACCCCCTTGGATAGAACCTTGTTAGATTTAAACCATACCTATAATCGAGTCTCCTCTACACCTATCAAAATGCTAATAAAAAACCACTTTTGATTTACCTTTTGGGTGATCAAATGAATTCATTTAAAATTTATGCTTTGTAAGCCTATAGCCCTTATTATAAGCTTCCTAAAAAGTATAATTTGAAATATGTTTAATTTTATTATTATATTTATTTTTTATTTCTTGTGAATGTAGGATTTTCAATGAACATCAAGTTCTTTATTTCACACATACGAAAAAATAGAAAAATAGAGAAAAAAAAATCTAAAAAATACATGTGCCCTAGGTATTGATGTCCTTATTCCAAAAAAAAAAGAATAAGTTAAAAATGAATACAAAAAAAGTTATGCGTGCCCAAAGTACACCTCTGTCCAAATTATAATTATGCTAACTTGGAAAATTAAGTAAAAAAAAAAATGTAACAAAAAATTATGAAAAAATATCCATCCCCTAGATATTTGTGTGAAAATTTTGTATTTTAAAAATCAAAATTGTATCATATCTATAAAAAAAGTTGTGTGGGCCGAAGTAAACATTTCTTTTTAAAAATGTTGATTAGTAGAAAAAATAAGTTATTAAAAATTACATAAAATGATTCAAAATTTATTTTTTAATTTTTTTAAATATAATTAGAATCTACACAAAATATCTAACAAATAACTAGTTTGATTCATCTTCAAAACCTTAATGGTTTAGCTGCTATAGGTGTAAGAAAGTGAATGTCTAGTGAAAAATCCTGATTTTAATATTAAGTTTGGCCAAAAATTGTAACCCATTATTGTGGGATCACCCAATGTCATCTGCATATAAATAAATTTAATTATTTATTTATATCGCTCATCTTCTAAATTCTTCTACCTTTAATTAAATTAATTACTAACATTCCCACCCTCCGCTTAATTAAATTAAATAAATTTTTATAATTTATTTACGTTTAATTATCATCCTATTCTAAAGTTCAAATATTTTGAATATTTGAATAATGGAATATTCTTCGTCCTCAAATTAAATATTAAATATTTTTATTTAATATTTTCCACCTCACCCTAATTTCATTTTTTTTTTTTTAAACATAATTAAATAATTTATTTAATTATGTGGGTTTCCATTTTCATCTTCACTTCTCAAATTAAATAAATTTAATTTATTTAATTTCTAACTCACGCTAACTCGCCCTTTCCAAATTTTAACTCATCCTTCGAAATGGAAATTTCCCTTTGAAACTCAATGACGAAATTCGAAGAAAAGGGAAACCTTCCATCCTCCTCTTCCACTTTCGAAGATCTCCCGCTGTCCATTCGAAACAAGCTTAATCTGGACTGTCGATCGATTCAGCCAATCAAACCCATTCGAAAACTCTATAAAAGCCTTTGCAAATTCAAGCCTTGGTTAATCATTCACATACAATATGCATAATCATTCATGTTCTCACACGTCGTATACTCATTTACATAGCCATATTTTCACCAGCATTTGCATACAATAGTAGTTTTAATATCACAACAATATCTTTCATTTTAGCATAGCTTTTTGCATTTTTTCATATTATGCATTCTTATTTTTATCTCGTTCTTCATGCTGTCATTTTGTTGAGCTCTATCTGCTGATCTGAGAGCTATTCGAAGCAACAAAATGGTGAAGTTAGAGGAGGATAAGACAGTTTCGAGAAGCTACGATTACGGTTTGCATTATTTAATTTTTCTTTTACAGCTTTTTCGATTTAATGTCTTATTAACATGTGTTTGGATTTCATTTAAATTTGATCATATTTTCACACACACATTACTAAATTTCAATTTACATTCGTTGTTATAGATGTTAGTTCTAGTGAAAAATAAAACCATTATTGATTCATAGTTTAATTCCTATTTGGATGGTTTATACAGGGCTTGAGCACACCTCAACATTGGCGTGCAAATATTTCCATCGTGGAAAGTGATCATGAGATGGCCATAAGTGATTATTTTGTTAAATATATCATTTTTTAAATGTAATTTCTATATATTAATGTTTTTACTTCTTATTGTAACAGTTAAAACTTCACCAGGAGCTAAACTCTAGGAGGAGGAATAGGAGCACTCCTCAAGCACATCAGAAATGAGTGACGAACTTATCACCATCAGATCACCAAACAAAGGGAAAGAATTTATTTCCAGAGCATGGAGAGAAATGAATTTTGATTCCAAAGCCCTTTGTTGTATGCCTAGACATGGCAATTTTATACATATTTTGTATTGGATATATTTTACATTGTATGCCTATATGGAATTCTCATTAGCCTATATGGCTATTTTGTAACTATATTTTATACTTATATCAACATATATTGATGTATGCATACATGGCTATTTGGGTAATACAAATATTTTTTATCGATGGTGTCCATATTTGCATTATAAATTCATGGTTCAATAGATATGAGTTATGTGTATTCAAGTGTATACTTTACAACTTACGTGTATACTTTTTGACTTACATGTGTTCCAATGTATACTTTGTGACTTACGCATTTTCATGTGCATACCTTGTATTTGTGCATATACTTTGTATTAAGTTGTGTATACTATGTATTCATGTGTATACTTCAAGGCTTACATGTTTGTGACTACTTGTGCTTCCCTTATACATGTACATGCTTGAATTATTCACGTGTATACTTATTAATTGGTTAGCCCTAGCATTGATCATTGATGTCCTTCATGGCATGTCTTGAATAAATTTATTGATTGATAGTAAACAACTAAGTATCTAAAAGAAAAAAACATGTTTTCAATTGGTATTCCATGAAATGATTGATAAAAAGATTCCAATTTATATTTAATCCTTTGATTGGAACAAGTGAATTAAGAAAAGGATACGTAATCTTCATGTAACACTTGCAAAACATAATATTTAGAGTAGATGAAATAGTCAACTTCTTGACACATTATCTATGTTACCGGGTTCTTCTATTTTAGCCCTAGTTTTGGTTCTGGTTAGCTCAGGTGGTGCGGGTCCTAGTTCAGTTCGCCTATGGGTTCAACCAGGTTCCTTAATTTTTGGGTTTGGTTCACCCAAGAAAAACTCAAGAGAACCCGGGCAAAACCTAGATAGAACCTAGGCAAACCAAGACAAAACCCGCATGCCTAGGCATCCAAAAAAGTCTTTTTTTGAACATTTTTTTAATGTTTTATGGAGTTTGAATTTGAACCACCCCCAAGGGAACCCTAAAAGTGATGTCTAAATCACTTCAAAAAACTTAACTACCTTATTCTTATTCATTTGTTTTGCAAACAATCATTTTAATTCCAAGAGGCTGAGCTTTCATTTTTGCTTGCTAGATTGAAAGCAGATTGTGACACAACTTTGTTTTTTCAAAAATTGTTTTGCATCATTGAACTGGGAATTTATCACATCTGTAGAGAAACAGAGGAATACTACAAACTAAAATACATTACACTTTTGTTCTCACTAACTTGATGTACTCTCCAACATCTCTCTTCTCTCATGCGAAGAGTTAGAACTGCTTGGCCATGCCTTAGAATCATTGAGAAAGTTTTGTTCTTTTTGACAATGTCAAAAGCATGGCTGCATATAGATTAGGCAAAAGACTTTTCCTTTTAGATTAGAAATGCATGGAAGTTTCAAAAATTATCCTTGATATTACAAAAAGATATGTGTTTATACCATAGCAGCAAAAACATTTTGGAGAAAAAATCAGCAAACCAAAAGTATAAGATTTTTTGAAAAAATCAGGAAAAAGTCTAGAAAAAATTGGAAAATCGACGAAAAAAAAAAGGTAAAAAATTGTAAAACAAGAGATAAAACTATTTTTAAAAAAGTTGAAAGGCATTTCCATAGCCTAGAGATATAGAGAGCAAATAAAATAAAGAGTTTAACTAATGAATTGTAAAAAATAGATCTATGTAGTTTATATTCATATCTTTGATTACATTGCATTGCACACCTTTCAAACTCAAAGCATTACTTCACATTGCATAACTAATAATTAGATGTTGATAGATGACAAAATTTTAATTACAATAATATAGTTTTTACAAAGTCAACCTAAGTAGTTATGCAATTACTTCCACATTGCACAAATAATAAATTCAGGCGCATTCCACTGTATTTTGCTTGTCATGGCATGAACTATGAGACCACATTTCTTTGAGGAATTTTTCAAATAATTAACGCTTTGTTCATACTACCACATTTTGATATTGCTCACCAAATCCTTTGTCAACATTTCACCCGCTTGTTGCTATGGATGAAAGCTCAAAACAAGTTCTTCGAACAAGCCATGGATGCTTTCGGAAAATCTATCGTTATTAATAGTAGTTAATATCATAGATACAGAAGGACTTCTTGAGGGGAACACTGAAGAAATGAGTAATATGGTGATAATGCCATGAAAATCAAATTATTTTGACTTTCTATGGCATTCCATCACCATGGAGACCTCATTTCTTTGAGGCATTTTTCAAAGAGTTCACTCTCTGTCTATGCTAACACATTTTTCATACATGTCTATCAAGAATTTTATCAAATTTCATTGTCTTTGCTGCCATGGCTAAAAGCTCAAATAGTCAGTCAACAAGCATGGATGCTTGGAAAAATCTATCATAGCATAATAGTAGTTAATAAAGAGTAATGAATCGCTTGAAAATGCTCAAAGAAGTTGTAACCCATGGTGATGGGAGTTCCATGACAAGCAAATTTATGGACTGTCATGGCATTCCATCACTATGAGACCATTTCTTGAGAGGTATTTTTTCAAACAAGCCATTGCTTGTTCATGCTACCACATTTTTCATATACATGTTTACCAAAGCATTTTATCAAACAGTTCACTTCCTTGCTGCTATGGCTTAAAAGCTTCCAAAATAGGTGCTTCCAAACAAGCTATGGATGCTTGGAAAAAATCTATCAAAGCATAATAATAAGAAATAGAATAGACAAGGAAGACTGTTTGAAAAAAGCCTCAAAGAAATGTGGTCTCAATGGTGATGGAATGCCATGACAATCCATAGCAATTTTCTTGTCATGGCATTCGTCATGCCATTACATCACCATGAAACCACATTTCTTTGAGGCATTTTTTCAAATAGTTCACTGCCTTGTCTATGCTACCACATTTTTCATACATGTCTACCAAAGCATTTTATCGAACAATTCATTGCCTTGCTACTATGGCTAAAAGACTAAAAAAAGTACTTTCGAACAAGCTATGGATGCTTGGAAAAAATCTATCAAAGCATAATAGTAAGCAACAAGCTATGGTCTCATGGGTTTTTTTCATGCGAAAATCAGCGTGATTTTTTTCACTTTTTTGCAAGTTATAAACACATTTTTTTTGGCAATTTTGTTTTTTGAAATGGGAAAAAATCATTGACCAAAAGGTAAAAGATTTTTTCAAAAAATTGGGGAAAAAATCATCCAACTTGCACATTTTTTAAAAATCAGGATTTTTTGCAGATTTATGCTTCTATGATTTATACACTTCAATTGTGCAGCCACCATTTGGTTCTTTGAAAGAAAAATCTTCCTATGCCATTGTTACACTATAGAGGTGAACCAAATCTTGTATTATGGAGCTATATTAAGTTGCCACTCTGAAGACCAATGTAAAAATGATACAAAATAATGTTTGAGACTACAAAAAGACATCAAAATGGCTAGTGTACTAAACAAATTCTTATGATTTATGAATAATGTTGATAACTCTACTTAGTTGGATTCTTTTTTGAAAATCATACAAATTGAACCCTAGCATCAATAGACTTTGTATATCAAGCTACCACAATTCAAGTTTCAACGATGAATATTTATCATGCATGTTTTAAATGACATTAAAATTTATGGTGGTTTTGTTGTTTATAAGATGATATGTGATATTATAATCCTAATTCATGCTTCTAGGTTGCATAGATATATATTTTGTTTTTACATGTTTTTTGTACTAACGAACTTAAAACGAACTAAACCCCCCTCCAAAAATTTTTAGCCAAACCGGAAAACTGAACCCCCAAACCTGAACCTCAAAACCTATTCCAACACTCTTCATTCTTCCTGCAAAAATTTAATTGATGACCAAATTATGTCGCCCCTTGACTTTACCCACGTTTACTTCCTCAAACCTCTCTTTTTCATTCAAAATCCTTGTTTTTCCAACTAGGGCATGTCATGCCATAACATACTTTTGACCTCCCCTGTCCTTGCAGACCTTTTGAATACATCAAACTCCACAATCTCACCCTATTTCCAACCTATTCTAACTTATTTTCAAGCAATTTCTTCTTTTCACCTCTTCTAGCCTTGCTTTTAAGGGGCCTCAATTTTGAATTTTCAATAGGGGCAGCATTAGTAATTTCTTCCAATGCCCTTACTAATACTATTTTCTTATTCCTAATCCCTATACTACTTACATTAGGCCCATATCACTGAGACACGGCCTGAACAATAGGTGGAATGGCCTATTTCAACATAATACACTCAAACCCTTAAGGGATCGATCCGATTGAACATAGCTCAGAGTGATTCTGCATGTTTGGGTGAGAAAGAGGACCATGCCTAGCATAAAAATGCCTATTCAGATGTGTTGGAATAGTCTGTTTGGTCACATGAGTTGTAGAAAGAAAGTTGCACCACTTTGCAACTTTCCACTGCTTCCATTTGACACTTTTTCCATCAACTAAAAACTGGACACCATGGGAAAACCACTATGAGATAACAAAAAATGAGAGAGGCTATTGTAGAGGTACCCAATGCAATCCCATGGGATTAGATGAGAATTTTCTAAGCATCATGGTGTCTGAGTAACCTCATGCTGAAGTTTGCAGCCATTTTTCCCTTTGGACCCTTAAGGGATCGATCCAGTTGAACGTAGCTTAGAGCGATTCCGCATGTTTGGGTTCAAAAGAAGACCATGCCTAGTGTAAAAATACCTATTCAGACATGTTGGAATAGTCTGTTTGGTCACACAAATTGCAGAACGAAAGTTGCACCACTTTGCAACTTTCCACTACTTGCATTTGACACTTTTTCCATCAACTAAAAATTGGACACCACGGGAAAACCACTTTGAGATAATGAAAAATTTGAGAGGTTATTGTAGAGGGTTCCAATGTGATCCCATCGGATCAGATGAGAAGTTTCTAAGCATCACAGTGTCTGAGTAACCTCATGCTAAAGGTTGAAGCGATTTTTCCTTTTGGACCCTTAATGGATCGATCTGGTTGAATGTAGCTTGGAGCGATTCCGCGTGTTTAGGTGCGAAAGAGGACCATTTATAGCATAAAAATGCCTATTCGGATGCGTTGAAACAGTCTGTTTGGTCACACAAGTTGTAGAATGAAAGTTGCACCACCTTGCAACTTTCCACTGCTTGTATTTGACACTTTTTCCATCAACTAAAAACTGGACACCACAGGAAAGCCACTCTAAGATAACGAAAACTGAGAGAGGTTATTTTAGAGGGGCCCAACATGATCCCATAGGATTAGACAAGAAGTTTCTAATAATCATGGTGTCCGAGTAACCTTATGCTAAAGTTTGTAGCCATTTTTCCCTTTGGACCCTTAAGGGATCGATCCGGTTGAAGGTAGCTCAGAGCAATTCCACATGTTTGAGTGCAAAATAGGACCATGCCTGGTGTAAACATACCTATTTGAATGTGTTCGAATAGTTTGTTTGGTCACACGAGTTACAGAACGAAAGTTGTACCACTTTGTAACTTTTCACTGCTTGCATTTGACACTTTTTCCATCAACTGAAAACTGAAAACCATGAGAAAACCACTCTGAGATAACAAAAACTAAAAGAGGTTATTGTATATGGCCCCAACACAATCCCATAGGTTTAGATAGAGATTTTGTAAGCACCCTGGTATCTGAGTAATAACCCGTCAAAGATTGCTACCCTTTTGCACTTTGGGATTTGATGTTTCATTGAACTGTACGGTTTCGTACAGGGTGATTGTGCTTTGTTTTCGATGGAATTTTGTGGGCAGTAGACTTAACTCCATTTTAGTTTTGGTTTAGTTGAATTTCAAGTGATTTTGTGTATTTTATAAGCCAATTACTGAGGGTTAGTTTGCATACCCTGTTTTAAGGGTTTTGAGTGCATTAAAATGTCATATTAAGCCTTTCACCCACTATATGCTTTTATAACTTGATGGAAAGGATTAATTATGGTTATAAAACATGTGTGCATTGTTTTTGGTGCAAGGGAGGCAAATAGAAGGTTTTTAGGTGATGCCCTAGATGTTAAATGGTGCATTTTTTAGTGGAAAATGGCGGTTTACTGCTAGGGTTTGAAGAAATATTTGGGGCAGCGATATCTCTTGAAGTTTTAAGCTTGTGTAGACCTTTTTGAATGTCTTTTAGGCTTTGGTTAGCTGTGGGAAGTTTCAAGTATGGGTTTTCAACAAACCCTTGCCTAACTTATATTCTCCAAATCTCATCAATTGGGCTTATCTTTTAGAGAAGGTCATCCAATAGCCAACCAAACATCAATCAAGCTTTAACAGAGACCCTAAGAAAAATTCCCAAGAGATCATACCATGTTTCTTTGTACCATCATTAAGATCCAATAGACCACCTTGCATAAAGGCTACTAAATTAGCTCTATTTACAAAGAGACGGCCTTTTAAACACTGTATCTTCACTCAAACTCCTAAAAAAGTAGTATGTTATGTGTCAAAACCTCCAATTCCATGATTTTTTTCCAGTTCCAAGACCTCTACACCCCTAATAAACCAAACCCTCTATTTCAAGCAAAATACTTGGGGTTTTAATGAAACTCCTATCTCCCGCACCTGCCATACCCAAACAAAGCACCAAACACACTTACTAGACCCTGCACATGGTGAATAATACAATACATGGATAGTCCTTCCCACATTTTTTCAAAACACCACTTGAAACCCTCATTTTCATCATGAAAATACCTTGCTGCAGCCCTAGAACATCATCCCAAACACCCAACCTTGACTCCACAACATTATAATTAGGTTAAGGATGTATTTTACAAGTTAGAGGACCCATTCCACAAGTTACAATAGGCACAAAAAGTGGAATGGGTCGAATTACATCATGAAACACTTCAATCCAAGAACACTGTGAAAGTAGGTAGCAACAGTAAAAACAAGATAACCTTCTTGCCCCTCCTAAAGTTTGGACCACATCCATTACCTCCACATAAGACTTGACATCCTTGGTCTTCTTGGTTCCCATGCCTTGATATGGTTATCCAAATGAAAATGAAGCAAATTAATCATCTCCTTCTCTGCTGGCTAGAAGAATGCATTCTTAATGTTTTGATACATGATATCAACTCCGTCTTTTGCTCTCATGGTTGAATATCAAAAGCTAGTATGGTGGGCTTCCAGAGTTCTAGTAATCTTTATTCCCCTTCCACCAAATGTTGGCATGATCCACACATCTACCAAACTAATTGGATTTGTTTTTAAAAGTTGAAGTTTCTCCTGAGTCACCAATGTAGCTCTCTTTTCCTTTTTAGATTCTTTCATTGCTATAGATCGTCTCTTTGATTTAATCATCTGTACCACATGGTTGATGTGATTTTAATCCTTGCATCTAAGGGAAATTTCCTTTACATAAATACTGCAATGGAATTTCAATGTTGCCACTGTAGTTGGTATTAAAGCCAGTACCTGCAACATGAAGAGTGATTCTCATTTCCTTGATCTGACTCTTCTGAATTATCAAAATAAAAATGACTAGCAGAGGCTTTGAAAGGAAATCCATGAAAACCGAGCTCTCTAAATGTTATATCAAACTCTAGTTCAAAATCTTTTAGATGAGGTTGCTCCCATAACTCTCTTACTTGCTTGAAAAATCCTTGAAAATGTATATTGATTTTATTTTTCCTATCCATCTCTTGTTGTTCTTCCTCAATTTCATGAAGATCATTAATGCAATTGGGGGATTTCCTAAAACACAACTAATTACAAATTCAACAACCAACCAGGTATTAGATCATCAAGTTCTCCATTTCACTCTTTCTCAACCAAATCACACTATTCCCTTATAGCATAGGAAACCCACTAAATCAGGTACAAATTCTCAACCACACACTTCTAGTTCACAACCTAAATCAATTCAGGGACCTATTATTGATATTTTTAACATATCAACATAGTTCCATAAGTTTCTTTGTAACAACTCCTTAAAAACTTGAAATTTCACTCTTTTTAGGCCTCAATTAGGCCACTTTTACAAAGGGTCTATACAAAAAACTTATCCAAACCTTACCAACTCTTGGGGCAGCAATTCTGAGGTGTCAAAACTTCAAAATACACAATCAGATCTCATTTTTACCACTGTACAATGGGTAAACCACAAAATCCTTTATTGTAGCCTAAACCCTAGGGGTTTATTGAAAATGATACTTCCAAAGCTAACCACAACCTAAAAGTTACTCAAACAAGTTTGTGATACCCTACACAAGCTCAAAAAATCATAAAATAATGCTGCCCTACACAAAAACACAATTTGACTCTTCAAAACCACCATTTTTCTTAAAGAAAACTCACTCTTACACACATGGGTTTCACACCCATCTCACTTTCAGACCTCCCCAACACTAATACATCATTCCCACACCTTAATAATGTTACTTTAGACCCATTCCTCAAGTTACAAAGGCTACATAAAGAGGAATGGGTCAAAAAGCAATTTTTATTTACTCAAAACCTTCAAATGTACAAGTTTAAGCCGGTTTTAGTAAATCGATGATAAAATGCACAAAACGTTATGGAAAACCTTATAAATGGGTTCAAAAGAAAGGTAACTCCATCTACTATGAAAATATCAACAAATCTAGATCAAATAATTGAAATACAGGCCATACAATCTGCTGCTACAGCTGAAAATATAGAAAATTCTAAGTTTTTATTGTTTTTGCTTCTTCAAATCACAAAATACAACCTTCAATTCGAGTTCTCCATGTTTTTAAACTCTTTCCCACCAATTAAAAACTGATTCACCTTCCTAACTGACCTTTGAACTAGTTTGACTTTTCACATTCCCTCCATAATGCAAATTTTGCAATTTTTAAACATTTTGCACTTTTTGAAAACCCCAACCTCCTAAACACTTAATACATCTCAAATATGACTAAATACATAATAGAATGGTCTCATAGACCTTATTTTAATACAAAACTCAAAATCCTATATTCTACTCCTTTTTTTCCTTAATGAACAAAACCTACTTAATGGTGCTCCTACACCAATCATACATTGACCTTCTTGCCCCTCCTAAAGTTTGGACCACATCCATTATCTCCACATAAAACTTGACATCCTTGTTCTTCTTGGTTCCCATTCCTTGATATGGTTATGCAAATGAAAATGAAACAAAGTAATCATCTCCTTCTCCACTAAATGGAAGAATGCATGCTTAATGTTTTGATACATGATACCATCTCTCTCATCTACTCTCATGGTTGAATATCGAAATCTAGTATGGTGGGCCTCCAAAGTTCTAGTAATGTTTCTTCCTCTTCCACCAAATGTTGTCCAGATCCACACATTTTCCAGCCTAATTGACTTTGTGTTTGAAAGCTGAAGTTTCTCTTGAGTCACTAGTGTAGCTCTCTCTGCCTTTTCAGACTCTTTCATTGCTACAGATCGTCTCTAGGATTTAATCATTTGTACCACATGGTTGATGTTCTTTGAATCCTTGCATCTAAAGGAAATTTCATCAACATAAATATTGCTAGGGAATTTCAATGTTCCCATTGTAGTTGGTATTAAAGCCGGTACCTACAACATTGAAAATTATCCTTATATAAGAATTCCCTCCATCTTGTTGGCTTGTAACACTCTTGATGGTGGTTACATGAAATTTGATTCTGATTCCTCTTCTACATTACAGGGAACTCATATATCCTTGTTCTGACTCTTCTGAATTATCAGAATCAAAATCACTAGCTTCCATATTCAAAAATTCCCAACCACCATCTTCAATAAATTGGGCACCAGTTCAAGTTCATTTTTCTTTCATAATACTTTATATCCATGGATTTTAGCCATTCCTTCATGCCATCAAGTGAATATTGAGGAAGTGTCAATATAGAGTACATCCTACTTGAAGTCTTTCAAAATAATAGCCATATCAAATTCCTTTTTCCCAAGTCATAGTCTCTCAAGGTTAACAATCTCAATCTTGAACTAATAGTGATTACTAAGAAAGGTAATTCCACCAACTCTATCAAACAGTTTACCATAGGAACAATAAAAGCAAAGGATTTGAAAGGAAATCCATGAATAGAATTGTGTAATTTAAAATTTACATTGACAACCTAAGATTGTAACATGACAAACAAACAATTTGATCAACATGGAATAAGCAAAACAACAATACTGAAAGCAAGCCATAATAGATATTATATGCCTTTCAACATGAAAAATATGCTATTTCATGCAAAGGTGATGGAAAGATCATGAAAAAGGTGGTGGAATCTAAAAATCATGCATGCACACTTCACTCAATCACCAAAAAGCTACTTTTTGTTGAAGCACGCACAAAACTAGGAGAATATGTAGAATGTGGGCCAACATCACATGTATATTGTGTTTTGTTACCATTTTTAGTGCAATAAAAAATGTTCTTGCGTTATAACGTGAGCGCGTTATTTCTTGCTAAAATGACCATGTCTCTACTTATTCATAATGTGTTCACATTATAATAAAGTTGGTTTTTTTAAAGATTTATAGGGTAGATTTATAGGGTAGAGGGTTAAGGGTAGAGGGGAGAGAGATAGAGGGAGTGAGTGAGAGAGAGAGATACTTGAGAGAGGGAGAGAGAGAGAGGAGTGGGAGAGAGAGAGAGGGAAGGCCAAGGGTAGAGGGTAGAGGAGAGAGTTTAAGGGTTAAGAGTTTAAGGTTTATGATTAAGGGTAGAGGGGAGAGAGAAAGAGGGAGTAACTAAGAGAGAGAGAGACCTAAGAGAGGGAGAGGGGGTAGGAGGGAGAGGGTTTAGAGAGAGAGGGACAGAGTGGGAGAGAGATAGAGGGAGAGAGGGTTAAGGGTAGAGGGGAGAGAGATAGAGGGAGTGACTAAGTGAGAGAGAGACTTGAACCCACTCTCTCCCACCCTCTCCCATGCTCTCCAACTCTCTACCACTCTCCCACACTTTTCCACTCTCTCCCACCATCTACCACCCTCTCTCCCACTCTCCCAATCTTTCCCACCCTCTCTCCCACTCTCCCACTCTCTCCAACTCTCTCCCACTCTCTCAAACTATCTTGTACCCTCTCCCACATGTTAGAACTATAAAATTTTGAAAATTTTATGGCTTTATGTACCCATAAGTTTCTTAAGAAGTCCATGCCATAAGCTCATGAATCTGTTTTGCATAACATTTTTGCCCATATTTTGTCATTTGGTCCCATAGAATTCATCTAACCTTGAGTATTTCAATGTATAAATCATATTGGCATGAGATGATACAGGTCTCACCAATCCATGAAGCGTTTTATACTAATGTGTGTCTTTTGCAGTCTATCGGAAAGACATCAGGAATGCCTTACCGATGTTATTTCATTTGGTAATACACATCGGCATGATGCAGTTTGCAGTCTCAATGACACAGGGGTCCTATCGGCAAGACAATTGTCATCTATGTAAGTCATAATGAGTTTATTTGTGTCTTACTGATCATGGTGCAATCCCGGAGCATCAAAAAAGGAATCTAAAATATTCTCAGCATGTTTCCTAAAAAAATTCATTAACTCAACAAACAAAGGATCCTATTAGCGAGAAAATATTCATCAATATAAGTCATAACAAGCACATGTGTGTTATACCAATGAAGCACAAAATGATTGTCGGTGAGACCTAAGTCATCGGTGAAATGTCTCATAGCATTCATTTGGTTTTTCTGATACAATGAAGGTGGATTCTGAAGATGTATCAAGGTGAGTTCATGGAGGTACTAGTGACTCTCAATGTTGCTATGATGGGATTATATCGATGATAGGACTTGGTGATATTAATTGTCTTGCCGATAACAAGATTCATCAGTGAGATTGGCATCATCGGAGAGAGATATGAAAGTGATACCGAATATAGTTTTATCGGTAAGAGAAACATTTTGTTTTGGCGATTGGAATTGTCGAAGGAAGATTCTCAACAAGATACAAGTAGTCAAAGGAAAGTCTTGGTGACCCCTTAAGTCAAAATGATAGGCTTCATCGGCGAGTGTTATAGTGACATATTTTGGACTAAAACAATAATTCTTGAGAAGACTCACGATGTCGGTATGACTGCATGACACCATAGTGACATATGATCTATTGGCTATCGATGAGACTCAGAACATCAATGAGACTGTGTGACACCAAAGTGATATGTAATATGTGATAGTCAGAGGGACTCAAGGCATCAGCGAAAATACATGACGTCTCAGCAGGTGTTTAATAAACATGGAAAATGCCCGAACAACGGATCACCCAGATTTGAATACGAATGGATGCGACTTTTCATATAGCCGATGTATAAATACTCATTTTTGACGAAGAGGACAGGGGGCGAAAAAAAATACAGTAGATCTGAATGTTTATATTTTTGAGACTATGATGCATGTAAAAAACAATGGAGATTTCAATTGAATTCATTTGATTTGGTGGATTTTTTTTGGTTTCAGTTGTTTGTTGTGTTAATTAAAATTATTGCTGAAGTTGTCTCCAAGGTTGATATTTTCTAATTGTTTAAACTGAAATATCAAGGATATTTTTTAGTTTATCACTGCACATTATTTGTATCTGTATGATTGGATTAATTGGTTCTTTCAAGGAAAGATTAATTCCTTTTAGTCAATCATAGTAATTAGGAAATCTCATTTGGATCATTAAGAACTCAGTAGTCACATCCTTGCATGCTTATACCAGTTATAAACTTAAAATTGTATGCAAACAATTTGAGTATCTGCAAGAAAGAAGTTATTCATTTCATATTTTCATTTGACTCCATACACTCAATAAGGCACTAGTCTCTACCATTTCATTGTTTAATTTCATTCATTTTATCATATGAAGATATTATATTTTTTCCTTGATATTGCTTATATAATTTATACCAAATCAAAACTCATTTATCCACTCCTATTTTCCAGTGTGGGTAAATTTCTTTAGGAAATGAACAAAGGTCAAGTTTTCTTTATTCGAATAGGTATACCCACCTAGGTCTAGCAACACCTACAAAGAAGAAGGTTCAAATAATTTTTCCTTGTCTGTTACTTTGAAACATTGTGAGAGCTTGGAAACCTCTCGTGGTTCATACCTACATTTTTGAGAGCTAACAAATTGGCAACTCTATTGGGGAATTAACTCAGAGTCAGAAATCATGTAAAGACTCCGTTGGGGATAAGAAACAACTAATACTTTCTCACTTTTAGGAAAATGAGTGGCGACTCTGAGAAAAATATTGCATCAATTCAACATGAATGGTAGAAGATCCCAATACAAAGGAGGTCCTAGTGGCAATAGTAAGTGGACCCATAAGGATGATAAGGTTGATAAGGGCAAGAAGAAAGAGGTTGATATGTGCATAACGAACGAAGACAAAGCATCAAGACCACATTGTGAAACATATGACTGTTATGATACATGGAGAGATAATTCAAGTGTAGAACCTTGTACCCCTAAAGAACAAAGAAATCCTTTTAATAATCCTCAGAAACAGGCAGAGTTTGATGCTAAAATCAAAGCTGAATGAATCAAATATCAATAGGAATATGATCAAAGACTGGAGTGTAATCAAAATGAGCCTATTGATCATGTAATTCCTCAAGAAAATTATGGGTTCTCAACTCATGAAGAAATAGAAGCATAGTTTGAGTTTCATAAACAAGAAGTAGAAAGAGAAAAAGTTGAATAGGAGAGGGCCCAAATGATAAAAGCAATCCAAGACTTCAAATTACAGAAAGCCCAAATTACTGCTTAGACAACTGGTTTTCAAAGTATATAACACCTCATAGGTAGGGAAATAATAATACAGGGCCTTTTGATCCATCCAAAGCTCCTCAGAATCAGATAGGAGATCAATACAAGCAACCAAACCATCCACCATATATTGCATCACAACATACAAATGCACAACCACCTCATGGTCAATAATATGTGCCATATCTTCATAGACAGTACAATAATCTAATGTACCAGTATCAAGATGTGCATAACCCTCCCCCTCAACAATATACAACAATGATCAGACAATTTGATTTGATAGGGTTTCAATTATACCCTTACCCTATGGATAGCAGTTGGAGAAGTCTTGTTCCTAAGTTTACAAGGAGTAGTGCAATTACTGCTGAAGAACATTTGAGGAATTTTAATTCTTTTGTCCAAGACTTGGATATAGTATATGAAGATTTACATATGAGGTTATTCATGATGTCACTCACCGAAGAAGCTAGGGATTGGTTCAATGACCTGCCAACAACTTTTGTTGATTCTATCCAATAATTTTAGGATCAATTTCTTGAACAGTATGGAAATCCATGTGCACCAGATGCTGCTTTACATGAATTAGTACGGATTCAAAAAAATTAGAATGAGTCAATTTATGATTTTAACTAGAGATTCAACAAATTGTAGAATAAGATACCACCTGGGTCAAAGTTGCCAAACTCTGCAGTAATGAGTATTTATTTGAATGCATTTGATCCAAAAATAGGGTATGAACTAAGAAATAGGTTTCCAAGAGATTTAGCTAAAGCCCAGAAGATAGCACTGACCATTGAAAACAACAAGAAAGCTATTGGGATGATCAATAAGAGAGTCAATCCTAGGGTTCCTCAGCAAGTCAATAATTATCAATACAAACAGGAGAACATGTACAAAAATGAGAGGCCTTGGTTACATGATATGCCTTACAATACAAATTAGAAGGATGGAAAACCTATAATGGATAGACCCAGGAACAAAGAAACACTTGATCCATTAAGGAAGAAGGGGGCATATATGGTAAATAATAATCTCTAGTGTGAAGGTTGTGATGGGCCACATTCCCCAGATCATTGTGTTGTAGCCAAAAAAATGCAAGAAGAAGGAATGTCAGTAGGTAACAGTGGAGAGGATCACATAGTGTATTTGAATTCAAATACCCTTCACCCTGCTAAGGAGGAATATTCATCTTCAGGAGATGAAGGCTGTGAATACGATGTTTCAAATCAAAGGTGCAATGTCCACATGGCTGAACAACAAGTTTTTTCTAATTTTGAAGAAGATTGTGCAAAACAATACTCTGTTGAGGTGCCTACTCAATGCGATATAAGGAGACTCACTGATGAAGAAATAAAGAGGTCAACCATTGCTATGGTTGAATAAGCGAAGAGAAAGTATTGGTTAAGAAATAGGATAGTGAATGAAAAGGAAGGTGATCCCAGGGGAATATTTATGAAAGATAGAGAAGTAACACCAAGATTTTTGAGGAGAACAAAAAAAGCAACATGACAAGAACGAGAAAAAGCTTGTTCAGAAAGAAGAGAACAAAGAGTTATACAAAGAAAAACAAAAACATGTCCAAAAGGAAGAATTCAAAGGGGAAACATTAGAGAAAAAGAAAATGGTTACAACAAAAGGTCCTACTTTTGACTTCTCTCAGCCTTTATCTCAGGTAAAAATGTCTTTCCCACTGCTTGAGATGATGAGAATTAAGGAGTATAGGGATAGTACAATTCAATTGATATCAAATGGAAGTGAGAAAAGTACAAATTCTAAAAATTAGATGGCCATTGAAACGGTTAATAAGAAAGAGAAGGTGACTGTCCTAGAAGTGTGTCTAAATGATGTATTGATAAATTCCCCACAAGTTGGTCCTTTTTTCACCAAGCTGCTTATAAACAACAAACTGTTGAGGAATTGCATGATAGACTCTGGCGCTGCTATCAATATCATGCCAGTTGGAGTTATGAAACAACTCGGTATGTGGGTAGATACTAATGAAGGGAAGTGCTATGTAATGGATAGTAGGCTTGTTCCAGTAGTAGGTGTTATGAAAGATGTTGAAGTCAAACTAGTTGCTTATCCTTAGGTTGCTTACAATATAGATATAATGGTAATTGATACCCCTCCTTAGTTTGGAATGCTCCTATCAAGATAGTGGATAGAAACAGTTGGGGGAAACGTCTAATTTGATTTATCTTATGCAACAATTCCATTGAATGGTTAGGAAGTTAAGATGTATAGGGAGCCAAGGATGAACCCAATTGTAGATTATGTACCTCAAGATCAAGTCAATTGCTTTTGTGATGTGGATCTTGGGAATTTTAAGATAGAAGCAACTCAACCATAATTAGTTAATGGTGATCCAATTGATAAGCATGTTGCAAAAAAATGTGATGGTGTGTGGAAAATGTACTTTGATGGAGCTTTTAGCCAAGAAGGTAACGAAGCAGGAATAGTGTTTGTTTCCCATGAAGGAGTAACTTTTAAATATTCATTTTTTTTGGCATTTGAATGCACAAACAATATAGCAGAGTATGAAGCTTTGCTAACAGGATTGAATATGGTTGTAAAGCATAAGATCAAGTTGCTAGCTGTTCTAGGGGATTATGAGCTAGTTGTTTCTCAAGTTAAATCAAAATATGCAGCAAAGCACAAGAGGCTGAAGCAATACAAGAATGTTGTATATGACACAGTTGAGTTGTTTGATGCTTTCTCCATTGAATGGATTGAGAGGTCAAAGAACATAATGGCAGACTTTTTAGCCAATGTACCATTGAGAAGAGATGATATCACATTGGCTGGAGTGTCTCAAATTGAGTTCAAAGCAAGACCCACTGTGTCTGACAATATATATAGTTGGCAGATTTTTAATGATGATGTTGATCTCTTGAAATTTATTCATTGTATAGATCAATATGAAGCTCAAGAAGTTTATTTCAATGCCTTTGTTGAAAAAGTAGATGGAAAGCAAACAGTATTTGGGAAAGAGGTCTTACAGCTTAAAACTAATAAGCTTCCCAAAGTGCTAGTAGCATTGGAAAGGGTATATGATGGAAATAATTGGTCCCTCATGAAATAGATACCAGTCAAAAGAGAGGATATTGAAGAGGTCAATTTAGGGACTGAATTGGCACCAAAAAAGGTATACATTGGAAAGAAAATAAGCCTGACAATTCGAAGAATGTTGATTGCACTATTGAGAAAATATAAACATGTGTTTGCATGGTCTTATGAATATCTCAAAGCATAGAGGGAAGATTTGTTTCAACATGAAATCGCATTGGAGCCAGATGCAAAGCCATTTAGGCAAAGTAAAAGACCTATCAACCCAACATTGGAACCAAAAATGCAGGATGAATTGGTAAAGCTTAGAGATGGGGGTATTATCAAACCAATCAGGCATTCAACATGGGTTTCAAACCTAGTTCCTATGAGGAAGAAGAACGGGGATATTAGATTATGTGTGGACTTCATAAATCTAAATGTGGCATCTCTCAAGGATAATTATCCTTTACCTAATATGGAAGTTGTACTACATAAAGTAGCAGGGTGTGAGTTGTTATGTATGATGGATGGGTTCTTTGGTTACAACCAGGTCAAAGTCAAAGAATCTGAGCAGTATAAGACAACCTTTACAACTCCATGGGGAACGTATGTTTATGTGAGAATGCCATTCAGCCTCACAAATGCAGGTGCAACCTTTCAAAGAGCTATGGACGTAGCATTTGTAGACTTGATTAATGCTATCATGGTGGTATATCAAGATGACCTTATTGCTTATTCAAAAAGGGTTGAAGATCATGTAGAACATCTAGAAAAGGTATTTATTAAAGCTCTAGAATATGGTATTAGTATGACCCCTAAAAAATGTCATTTTGTAGGTCACAGAGGGAAAACTCTTAGGACATATTGTGTCAAAGGAGGGAATTAGAATAGATCCTGAGAGGGTTGAGGCCACAGATAAAGTTCCTATTCCTAAAACTGTCAAGGCCATCCAATCATTTTTTGGATAGATCAATTTTGTTAGGAGATTTGTGTCTAATTTTACTAAAATTGTTAAGCCCATCTCAAAGATGATGAGGAAGGGACACAAGATAGATTGGACTGGAGAAGCATTAGAAGCTTTTATATCAATCAAAATGGCCATCAAGGAAGCCCCTGTCCTTAAATATCCAAATTTTTCAAAACCTTTTCAAATATTTTCATTTGCTTCATTGCATACTATATCTGTTGTCATGTTACAGAAGAATGAGGAAGGTCATGAGCAACCTGTGTCTTTTTTTAGCAAGTCATTGCAGGGGTCAAAATTGAAATATGATATAATGGAGAAACAAGCATTTGCATTGGTGAAATCCATAAAAGCAATCCATAAAATCTTTTAGACCGTATCTTGTTGGAGCCAAAGTGATAGCTTATGTCCCTCATGTAGCTGTTAAAGATATTTTGACATAGTCAAAGGTAACTGGAAAGAGATGCAGGTGGATTAATAAAATTCAAGAATTTGATATGGAAATGCAAAGCACTAAATTAGTGAGAGGTCAATGTTTGGCCAAGTTAATGGAAGAAACAAATGTTGAAGAAAATCAAATTTGTAACGTAGAAGATGAAGGAAATGCAATTGAAAGTATTGAGCATACTACTTGGTATACAAACATCATGTATTACCTCAGATACATGAAGTGCCCTAAAGGATTAAGTGATAATCAAAGAAGAACCTTGAAGCTGCAAGCATCCAAATATGTGTTCATGGAAGGTGATTTGTTTTGGAAAAATAGGGATGGGATGTTGTTGCTATGTCTAGATGAGTCACAGGCCAATCACGTTATAAGAGAAATGAATGAAGTGGTTTGTAGAGGCCATTATTCTACAAAGACAACTGCACATAAGATTCTCAAGGAAGGTTACTACTGGCCAAAAGTATTTAATGATTCATTTTCATATGTAAGAAGATGTGAAGCATGTTAGAATTTCTCAAGGAAAATGAAGTATTAGGGAGCTTTACCACTCATACCTTTGCAGGTTGAAGCCCCTTTTCATCAGTGGGGAATTGATTTTATTGGGGAGAGACAAGAAAAATCAAGTGGAGGACATAAGTGGATCCTAGTAGCTATTGATTACTTCACTAAATGGGTAGAGGTAGTCCCAACCAAGCAAGCAACAAGTAAAGTTGTAATCAAAATTTTAATGGATAACATCATTACCAGATTTGGTGCACCATTATGATTGATCATAGATAATGGGATGTGTTTCAGATCTGATGAGTTTAAATATTTTTGCAGTACATATGGTATCACTATTTCTTATGCAACTCCTTACCATCCGCAAGCTAATGGTCAAGCAGCGTCCAGCAACAAAATTCTTTTGAAGATCATAAGGAGGATGCTAGGTGGGAATAAAAAGACTTGGGATTAAAAATTGAGGTTGGTTGTGTGGGCTGATAGGATAACTGTGAAAAAGGAAATTGGAAAATCTCCATTTGAATTGGTATATGGAACACAAGCTCAGATGCCTTTACAAAATTTGATACCAGTTTACAAATTTATCCTTCAAGAAGATATGGACATTCTTGAACCAATGGAGGAAAGAATGGAGCAACTAGTAGAGCTTGATGAGATAAGAAGAGTAGCTCAAAACCAGAATGTGAAATTACAGGCAAAAATGAAGTATTTATTCGATAGAAGAGCAAAAGATAGAAAATTTGAAGAAAATGATCTGGTGTTAATGTGGAATGCAAGGTGTCAGGAGAAGGAAAAACACGAGAAATTTGAATCTTTGTGGCTGGGGCCCTTTGTTGTTGTTGGCAAGAAAGGTGAAGATTCATATTATTTGCAAAACATGAATGGTGAAGAACAGGAGTTTCTTGTACATGGGAAATTCTTGAAGCATTTTTTTTTCTTGAAGAAATACAGAGGATTAAGGGTTGCCAGTGCATGGACAACTCTTGATAATCCTCTTAAAAATTATTTTCCATGCACAGTAGTTTAGGAAATAAAAAGGAACAGGAACTTCCAGTACATGGAAAATCCTAACATTCCTTTATTTAAAATAAATCTTTCCATGTATAGTAGCATAGGGTCATGTTCATCTCCATTTCCATTCATTCCATCTTGCTCAATGGTTCATCACCTTGAGTTTGGTATGCTCATCTAGAAATATGGATCCTTGCAATGATCTCACAATCATTCATCCCCAGATGGAGCCACTATTAGAATTGTAAAATTTTGAAAATTTTATGGCTATCTGTACCCATAAGTTTCTTAAGAAGTCCATGCCATAAGCTCATGAATCCATTTTGCATAAAAAAATTTCCCATATTTTGTCATTTGGTCCCAGAGAATTCATCTAACCCTAAGTATTTCAATGTATAAATCATATCAACATGAGATGATATACGTCTCACCGATCCATGAAGCATTTTATACTAATGTGTGTCTTTTGCAGTCTATTGGCAAGACATTAGGAATGTCTTACCGATGTTATTTCATTTGGTAATACACATCGACATGATGTAGTTTGTAGTCTCAGTAGAACAGGGGTCCTATCGACAAGACAATTGTCATCAGTGTAAGTCATAACAAGTTTATTTGTGTCTTACCGATCGTGGTGCAATTCTGGAGCATCAAAAAATGAATCTAAAATATTCTCAACATGTTTCCTAGAAAAGTTCATTATCTCAGCGACCAGAGGATCCTATTAGCGAGAAAATCTTCATTGATATAAGTCATAGCAAGCACATGTTTGTTATACCGATGAAGCACAAAATGATTGTCAGTGAGACCTAAGTCATCGATGAAATGTCTCAGAGCATTCATTTAGTTTTGTTGATACAACAAAGGTGGATTCTGAAGATGCATTAGGGTGAGTTCATGGAGGTCCTTCGTACTCTCAATGTCATTATGACCAGATTATATCGGTGATAGGACTTGGCGATATTCATTGTCTTGCTAATAACAGGATTCATCTGCGAGACTGGCATCATCAGAGAGAGATATGGAAGTCATACTGAATATAGTTTTATCGGTAAGAGAAACATTTTGTTTCGGTGATCAGAATTTCTGAAGGAAGATTCTCGGCAAGATAGAAGTAGTGAGAGGAAAGTCCCAGCGACCCCTTAAGTCACAGTGATAGGCTTGATCGGTGAGTGTTACAGTGACATATTTTGGACTGAAGCAATAATTCTCAGGAAGACTTACGACATCGGTATGACTGCATGACACCATAGCAACATATGATCTATTGGCTATCTGTGAGACTCAGAACATCGATGATACTGTGTGACACCAAAGTGATATGTAATATGTGATAGTCGGAGGGACTCAAGGCATCAGCAGAACTACATGATGTCTCAGCGGGTGTTTAATAAACATCGAAAAGGCCTGAACAACAGATCACCTAGATTTGAATATGAATGGACATGACTTTTCATATGGCTAATGTATAAATACTCATTTTTGATGAAGAGGATAGGGGGCAAACAAAAAATACAGTAGATCAGAATGTTTATATTTTTGAGACTATGATGGATGTAAAAAATGATGGAGATTTCAATTGAATTCATTTTATTTGGTGGCATTTTTTTGGTTTTAGTTGTTTGTTGTGTTAATTAAAAGTATTGTTGAAGTTGTCTCCAAGGTTGATATTTTCTAATTGTTTAAACTGATATATCAA
This sequence comes from Sequoia sempervirens, assembly GCA_007258455.2. Classification (NCBI taxonomy): domain Eukaryota; kingdom Viridiplantae; phylum Streptophyta; class Pinopsida; order Cupressales; family Cupressaceae; genus Sequoia; species Sequoia sempervirens. The sequence goes on along the minus strand of VDFB02281492.1, from coordinate 344,461,812 downwards.
GGATATTTTTTAGTTTATCAGTGCACATTTTTTGTATCTGTATGATTGGATTAATTGGTTCTTTCAAGGAAAGATCAAGTCCTTTTAGTTAGTCATAGTAATTAGGAAATCTCATTTGGATCATTAAGAAGAACTCAGTAGTCATATCCTTGCATGTTTATACCAGTTATAAACTTAAAATTGTATGCTAAACAATTTGAGTATCTGGTAGAAAAAAGTTATTCATTTCAGATTTTCATTTGACTCTGTACACCCAATAAGGCACTAGTCTCTACCATTTCATTGTTTAATTTCATTCATTTTATTATATGAACATATTATATTTTTTCTTTGATATTGCTTATACAATTTATACCAAATGAAAACTCATTTATCCACTCCTATTTTCCAGTGTGGGTAAATTACTTTAGGAAATGAACAAAGGTCAATTATGCTTTATTTGAATAGGTATACCCACCTAGGTATAGCAGCACCTAAAAAGAAGGTTCAAATCATTTGGCCTTGTCTATTACCATGAAATGTTGTGAGAGCTTGGCAACCTCTCATTGTTCAAACCTGCATTTTTGAGAGCTAACACCATGCTCTTTGACTCTCTCCCACTCTCTCTCCCACTCTCCCACTCTCTCCCACCATCTCACACCCTCTCCCCCACTCTCTCACTCTCCCAGCTCTCTCCAGCCCTCTCCCACCTATCCCACGGCTCTCTGGCTCTACTCCCTGCTTGTCCCACCCTCTCTTACACCTCTCTGCCCTCTTCCCACTCTCTTCCGCGTTCTCCCACTCTCCAAATGCTCTCTTCCACCCCTCTCCTCTCTCACTCTC
>VDFB02281492.1:344409955-344459887 GCA_007258455.2 Sequoia sempervirens | reverse complement strand
TACCACCCTCTCCCACTCTCCCACTCTCTCACACTCTCTCCCACACTTTCCCACTCTCTCTCACACCCTCTCCCACACTCTCCTACCCTCTCTCCCACTCTCTCCCACAAGCATACATACATACATATAGGCATACATACAAGAATGCATGCATACATACATACATGACATACCAACATACATATACATACAAACATATCAAACAACATTCAATAAAGTGGCATTTAACTAAAGGAAGACATAATGCGAGCACGTTATGTGTTGCTAGACATGTTCCCCAGAGAAGCAAAAGATGTCAAAACTAACACATAACGCGCTCGTGTTATATTTTTCTTTGGGAATCCCTGAGCCTAAGGTTTGGTATTTACCTTGGAATACCAACCCAAAGGCTTGGAGGGCATTCCCAACAACCAGAGACGTGTTTTTACAAATTCTACAATTTTTCACATAATCAGGTTTGTGCTCACCGTCAGGATTGCATCTGGTTCAATATCGACAAAATCGAACACATGGGTAATGTTATGTTCTCTCTTAGCTTTCCAACAATGTAATTTTTTCACTTTTTGACAATGTTAAGCCTTTCATCCATAATTTATTTTGTTTGTATGTCTATTTTTTGTCAAAAAGCAGTGTTTGGTGTTTTTTTCATTATAAATTAACCGTTCATCAAAATTTCAAATAAATTACATTTTTAGAAATTAGACTCCATTCTACATATTTAAAAAATAAATAAAAAAAAATCTATTACTTTCCAAAATTTGTAGGGGGAGCACGACCAAAATTCTGTGTTTTAGGAAATTCCAACTTAGAAAATTAGTAAAAAATCAAATATTCATTAAAAAATTATCGGAAAAATCGCGCATCAACTAGATACTGTTAGCTAACTTTTGACTATAGCAATTTTAAAAATACTACAAAAAATTTCACCATTCTAGGGTCGTACAAGAGTTGCCATGTTATGTTTTTCTAACAAAAACAAAAAAAAATTGTGTACATCCCTCTTTTGAACCCCTTAATCACAACCCTTTTCAAAATAAATTAGTAGTTTAGAAAGTAGACTCGGGGCACTTTGATCCTTGTTTTTGTTCCATCTCAAAATTTTGAGTGTAGCTATCCTCAATTTCACGTCCAAGGTTAGTATTTCTTGTTTTCAGAAAAAAAGTGGCCACTTAAGCCCCCTTTTTGGGAACCATCTTGGTGGAATTACCCCCACATGGGATACTTTTGGTAGACAATGGAACAAGATTCCTTTGATTTTGTCAAGAAGTGTTTGCAATGTCAACAACATAGTCATTTCATTCACGCTCCTACTCAAGAGATTCAAAATCAATCCTCCCCTTGGCCATTCATAAAATGGGGGTTGGATTTCAATGGAAAGATATCTCCTCCTTCTAAAAGACATGTCTTTATATCATTACCACCATCAATTACTTCATGTAGTGGGTTGAAGCTATCCTGCTTTTATCCAAAAATGTTGAAGCTATTTGTACCTTTCTTCTAAAAAATATCATTGCTCACTTAAAGTTGCCTTCTACCTTTGTTTTTGACAATGGTACAGCATTCAAGAACAAGGAAGTGTAGCAATTCCTAGAGGAATTTCATATTCAACATAGATTCTCTATACCATACTATCCTCAATCCAATGGCCAAGTTGAAGCGTCTAATAAAAATCTTGAGCTTATTCTTTGAAAAATGGTAAACAAACACAGTAAAGATTGGCACATCTAGTTAACATATTTTGTGTGGCCTTGTCACACGAGTGTTCGTATGGCGATAGGAACAATGCCTTATAACCTCATGTATGGTGCTGAAGCTATCATGCCTTTAGAGTTTGAGATTCCATCTTTATGGGTTTCCCTTAAATGGTTAATTGATGATGAAACTTATTGATCCAATCATTTTCATCAGCTTGAGTTGCTTGATATGCACCGATTATAGGCCCTTGATCACCTTAAATCTTATCAATGATCACTATCTAGGTAGTATAATCAAGGTGTTCTTCCTAGAACTTTCAAGGTACATGACCTAGTTCCTTACATGAATCAGAGAAATGTAAATGTGTGGCCTAATCAAAGGGGGAAGTTCAGTCCTAAATGGTTTGGCCCTTACATTTTCATCTCCATGTACGGTTTCAATGCCTATGGGTTGTCATCTATGGATGGGATACCTCTAAAAGAACTTGTTAATAGAATGCACCTTCATCACTACTATGCATAGTGTCTATGCGTCATGTGTGTAATTCTTATCACTCATAGATCATAGCATGTCACATGTTGACATCCCTTCATGAACACATTATCATATTTGTGTTATGATGTGATCGTGTGTGTGTGTAAGGAAATAAATACATGTGTTTTAGTGTGCATTACATTACATCTTTTGGTTAGTCAATTAGATCATCATTTTATTTAATTAATATATATCCATGTGAGTTTATTAGATCATGATAGCATCTAATCTAAACATACATCCATAAGTATAACATCCATCACATAATCATACATGAAATTAAAGGAAACATCCACATAAAACAAAAAACACCATAATATTGGAATCAATATCTCATGTATATGGGTATGTGTAGGATCACGATGGGCCAAAAAGTAGTGATATGATGGGTATGTGGCTGACAACTTTTTTTTTACCCAAAATTGATGAAACAAAAAGGATTTTTAAAGAAGATTCTCAGCTTCCCACCAATATAAATTATGCTTTACTTTGAATTTAATAAATAATTATTATTCATTTTCTATTTGAACTACGACTAAAGTCCTGATTGATAGGTTGATTGAAAAATATCTATAGATTTCAAATGGTATCACATTTTTTGAATATGAAATATGCATCACATTCTATGCTTCACATACTATAAGATTAAAAAAAATGAATTTCATGAAGTTTTGACCAAGTTAAGGTGGTCAGACATACAAGTTTTAATATTTTTTAAAAGTTGTAATAAAAAATTCATAATTAATTATTTACTTGGAAAAATTTATAAAAAATATGCATCACATCGACATGAGTCCTCTACTTATATCTAAAATCTTATAAATAATATTATCATTTTATTGTGGTTAGGGTGGTTAGACAAACACCTACTTATTTTTTCCTCAAAATTTAAGTACTACTGCATTGAAATTTTAAAATTTCACCAAATAGATTTAAAAAAAAAAACCTAGTAGTTTACAAACTAAATTCAATTTTATACAAATTCTATTCTTACATATTTTTGAAATAATATAGATAACTTATTCAAATTTTTACGTCAAGTTGCCTAATTCTTATTTTTCTAAATTTTTTGCCACTTAAGGGCCTATTTTTTCCATGATGATCCTGCACATACCCATATATAAATCAAATATATGTCATGTGCATGTATCGTTCCACTTCATCAAAAAATAAGAGGCAACTATATATATGTATCAAATGTCTATACATCAAAATGTTATACAAAATATCTCATCAGTATAAAAATGATATACAAAAAATGGGCATCTAGCCCACAATTAGATGACACCCCAAGCCCTTTGGTCCTAGCATTGGTTGTTGTTGAGGCTAGATAGTGGAGATAGAGTGGGATCTATGTGAACATGAGCTAGATACTATTGCCCATAGTCATTTATTCTTTCCTTACATGGAAGATACCTCCAACTCCACTCTCCTCAAATAGCGAGTCACCTAGCGGCATCACAACTACTACATGCCCTCCAAGGTCATCAAGTTGTCTCGATAGAGCATCACATGTGTACTTAGCACTATCAAATCTTGTCACCACCTCATCTCTCTCAAAGAGCATAGTTTATATCTCCACTGAAAATGTGCATGTGATGTGAGAAAATTCTCACATCTACAGTAATGTGCACATTGTGATGCTCACAAACCCATAATGCATGAACCTACCTAGCTCATGTATAGGTGTGCTAGCATGATATAGCCCCATGCCAAGACCATCCTATGGTCCTCCATCACTTTGATGGTATGAATGAGGCCCCCATGTAGGTGAGAGAATCATGAATCCATAGTGACGTTCATGGCCACTATGAAGACCATCAAACGACATAGTAGAGGGACTATTGCACCACCCTGCTCAAACCGTTGTATGTATATATGGTTGATCATGTCATCATCATCCTATCAACCTGCATAGTATTGTACCCCTCTGCATGGTCTTGGGTAGAGCACATATCATAAAGGGTAACCTTCTGTCCATGGATGGGAAGATCGGTGATACGATATATGTCCTCTAGAGTGACGGTCATCTCACCCATTGACAATTGGAATGTAGATGTGGTGGAATCCCATTGCTCCATCACCACCATGAGAATGTGGTCATGGGACATGAGAATGTGGTCATGGGACATCTCTAACATGGCCTAAACATACCACAATCCGACATGTAGCAAATGCTCCTCCTCTACCTGGATTAGGTGTCGCACCTAATCTCGAACAAGTTGAAGCACCCACCCATTGGGACGCTCTCTGATCTTGGGGTAGTCTTTCAAAAGTAAAAAAATTTACATCAACACACTTGGCATAAAAAAAATATCTTCTAGAACATAAATATTTTTCTAAGTTTAGCCTTTGAGATGCAAGCATTTTGTGTAGATGTCTAAATGACACAGTCTTATCTGAGTTCCACCATTGATGGTTCACTAGATGCCAACACATCTGATGAAATCTAGCATGTAAAAATGTCTCTAGTGCAATGATAGGATTCCAACGCACTTGTGGGAAGAATTTATGCCATTGGGGCACCTACGCTACACTTTTGTCTAAACTAGCTAAAAATATCACAAAATTCTCAAAAAATGAGGTTTTTAGACATACCCGATTGACCTCCTTGCTCTCGATAACAGCACGCCATAGTTGGTCTAGCCTCAGCTTCTCATAGTCTCATTTGCATCACATTTTTCTAAAAACTTTCTCAAAAAATTCAACAAAACTCCCATAGTGAATAGTGAAATGACTTTTCTACGGGCCCGCCCAGGTATATATAGGCCCCCCAAGGAAATTTTTTCTCGGTGATTATGGTCCTACAATTTTTCTTAATTTTCCCTCACCTGACTGGGGAAAAACTAGGAGGGGGCATATAGTCACCTCTTTATCATTTTTTTTTCCAAACCACTGAATTTTTCTTGAACATTCTTTTTTCCTTCCAGTAGTTTCTTCCAATTTTTGAGCTGACCTAAAATTTGAAGTTTTGCAGAACAAAACCTTACATGAGCTCTCATGAAAAATGTTGTACTTTTTCATTGATTTCAATCATTGGGGGCATCATTGGTACCTACCTAATTGATCTATACAACCTCTATAGTATCCTTTTTTGGCATGTAAATCCATATAATTTTCAACTTTTTGTGTTTCCTTTCTTTTCTACTTTAGTGCAGCTAATTTTTCCAAAACCTAGCCCACTAAAGTGGGAGTAAAATGTAATGTCATAAAATTGAACCGTAAGGGAAATTTTAACATTCACACATTTGGCCTTCCATTTATTACACCTAACTGCATTTATGACAAGAACCTTATGGGTCATAATTTCATGATTTTAATGCCACAAGGACAAATGATGAAGCGACAACATTTCGCCACCTCACTTCCTGAAAATGTTGATTTGAACACCTATGTGGCATGTAGATGTCTATGCATTGCACTAGCATCCACATGATTTCTCAAATTTTGAAATAGAAATCTCAAAATTTTGACTTGTGACATGCATCTCCGTAGTCAAAATTTTGAGTGTAACGACTCCTCCCACCTCATGTGCAATAATAAAACTCTCTCTTTTCTCTCATTTTGAGGGTTCTCTCTCATTCTAGCACTTGAATCTTTCAATCTCACTCTATTATTTTCTTCTTCTCTTCTCTATTTTTCTTCCATGGTGAAGTCCTACTAGACTAAGCTCCCACGAATGGCCAAGGCTCTCTTACAAGCATTCAATGATGCATTTGTGCAGTCAAGAGGGGGCCACATATTCTTGGTAACTCAAAAGAAGAAAAATTGGTGAGGTGATGGTATCAATGTGGGTTATGATGGACCTATTCTTCCTCAATTCATTAGGAATAATATCCACACAATAAAATGATTATCAACCCATAGGTGAATCAAGTGAAAGTGTGAATCTATATATTTCCTTTTTGTGTCAGGAAGAGGTCCTGGTCAAACAACACTTTCGAGAGAAAAAACTAAAAATAGTAAATAAGCACAAAATTGTAATCGAACAATTGGAAAAACAAGATTAAGCTCAATACTAAAAGAACCATAAAACAAATTGCACATAAGAGAGAGGCAGATTTGAATGTACCTTTCAAAAAAACTCAGTTTTTAAAGTTGATTTGGGACTCATTCGCCTAGGGGTGAATGGGTCCTGAGTTAGGGTTTTTTCTGTAACTTTTGGGAGCCTCTACTACAGATCTGAATCTTCAAATTATTTTAGGATTCGGGTTCAAAAACCTAAAAAATAAATTTTGTAGAAGAGTTTCTATTTTATGACAAATTTTGCAACTTTGACAAGTTCTTCAATTTTTTCTCTTTAAGAGATCTTCAAGATTTCTTCCACCTCAATTTATAAACACAAATCAAGAGGGATTTTTCATTTTTTTTTTGTTGAATGGTGGGTTTCCTTGGTCAAACCCCGTTTTGGTAATTGAACCTTGAAATGAAATGAAACATGAAAAAGGGAATAGAGAATGAAAAAATATATGTTACCACTCAAAAAAACCTTGCATAAACCTTTCAGTGTAAATATATGACTTGCATCCAATGGATTCAATGGATGTGGATCTTGAACCTTTAATATTGGGTATGTGCAGGATCATCATGGAAAAAACAAGCCCTTAAGTGGCAAAAAAATTAGAAAAATCAGAGCTAGGCAACTTGACATAAAAATTTGAATAAGTTATCTATATTATTTCAAAAATATGTAAGAATAGAATTTTTAGAAAATTGAATGTAGTTTCTAAACTAGCAGGTTTAATTAAAAAAAACATCTATTTGGTGAAAATTTGAAATTTCAATGCAGTAGCACTTAAATTTTAGGGAAAAAATAAGTGTCTGTCTGACCACCCTAACCACAATAAAATGATAATATTTTTTTATAAGATTTTAGATATAAGTAGAGGACTCATGTCTTGATGTGATACATATTTTTTTGTAATTTTTTCCAAGTAAATAATTAATTATGATTTTTTATTACAACTTTTAAAAATATAAAACTCCTATGTTTGACCACCTTAACTTGGTCAAAACTTCATGAAATTCAATTTTTTTTAATTTTATAGTAGTATAAGCATAGAATGTGACATGTTTTAGATTCAAAAATGTGATACCGTTTGAAACTATAGATGTTTTTCAATTAGCCTATCAATTAGGACTTTAGTCATAATTTAAATAGGAAACGAATAATAATTATTTATTAAATTCAAAGTAAAGCATAATTTATATTGGTGGAAAGCTAAGAATCTCCTTTAAAAACCCTTTTCTTTTCATCAATTTTGGGTAAAAAAAGTCATGAGCCACATACCCTACACATACCCATCATATCGCCACTTTTTAGCCCATCATGATCCTGCACATACCCTATTGCTTGAAATAATGACTTTGAATGCTTTAATGGATCATGAAACCTACATCATCATATTAGCTCCAATAACATGCATGATGCAAGAAGACCTTGATATGACAACTGGATCTTGATTTTTGCAATAAATCTTCCTTTGAATGCCTTGAATTACTCTTGAAATTCTCTTGATTATTAAATTTTTTATAAGAATGCTTAATTAAAAATTTCTAGGTGAAACATAGTGAAATAACCTTATATTTATAGATATGTATCCTCAATTTCTTGAAATTCAAATATCACAAGTCGACATTGAAATATAGATTTGAATATGTTAAAATACCACAAAAAATGTAATTTATGATTAGGTACTAGATCTAAGGGAGGACCAATTCACCAGAATGAGTCCTAGCTTCCTAAACCTAGGACACACATTTCTCAATGAGAAGTGTTAAGGCATTAATGAGTGTTGGGTTTCCTCTTCAGAAAATATAATAAAATAGGCTTGGTAAGTGAATTAATGGGTCAATTAAGGAAAATTAAGCTCAATTAATTAAAGCATCCCTAAATAAGTGTGAAAGTGTAAAGGGCTACACTTTACAACACTAAAATAAGGCACAATTATGTCCAAATTAACTAGGAGGTCCCAAACAAGTGTGAAAATGTAAAAGGGATACATTTTTCTACACTACATTTAGCCCCTACTTTAGTGAGAGGATGACCTTGCATCAAACTCACACTAAAGTAGAAATTCAAAACATATGTGCATGCAACAACAACAAGATTACTTAATCATACAACATCAAAGACTAAAAAGAAATTTAAAACAAAAAGAATGTGGATCAAGCCTCAACTGTCCAACGTGATGTGGAACATGCCTCAACTATTTTTCCAAATGAAAAGGGAAGATAGAGCCTTAATTTTCCAATGTGATGTGGAACACACCTCAACTATTTATCCAAAAGAAAATGGAAGATCAAGCCTTAACTATCTAATTTAATGTGGAACACATCTCGATTGTTTGTCCAAAAAATGTTCATAAGTGAAATGTGATGTCCACTATGCAAACAACAATGCACACTGACCCTGAGCTAATGAAATGTTAGGTTGACCACTAGGTGATCCCCTAAAGAGTGGCTAAGTGAGAAACATGCAAGTTCTACATGCTCTCACTGTACAATGAGAAATTCATGCCAGGTCTATAGGCTCTCATCATGAAAAAGAAAGGAAGGGGTTTCCCCTAAAATGAAATCCCAAAACACATAAGGGATCTACAGATTCAGGGTTAGTATGTCTTTGCTACAATGTTGTTATAGATCTCAGAAATGTCATCATTCCCAAAATGCTCATAGAACAAGAAGAATGACACATAGAGAGTGAAAACAAAGAAAATCCTTTTGGTTCAGCATGGAAGATACCTAAATGTCTTGATGCCTTGCATCATCCCCAGAAGGAAAACACAAGACAAACAAAAAGATAATTTTTTACGACATATAGAAGACTATAGAGATAAATAGATGAATGTACATGAAGAGATACATCAAACAGAACAATATGGGGGATCACATTACGCACATGCAATCACATAAAGAACATCATGAAAAATAAAACAAAGCAAAAGAATAATAAGGCATGTATGTGAGTCAACCTATAGCAGGTTGTCCAAATCCCAATCTTGATTAGTATATGCAAAAGACAGATAACAAGCCAAAGGGACAACATCAAGTGCCAAACTATGACAAGCACCAAGTTCAACACTCTTATTAGGAGGATCATCATTTAAGCTCATAGAAGATAAAAACATTGAATTCAACTCATTATGCACTTGTTCATCAATCTTTGCAATTTCATTATCCTTATCAAAGTTAATCACAATAGGAGATCTAATGAAAATATCCATAGAAGGTTGTTCTTGTTTATGTTGTGGTGAGGGTGGAGAGGCATCATGCATTGCTTCAGATAAGTTTGGATTTTGATTTTCTATGTTGTTCTTTCCTTCCTTTTTTTGTAACAAATGAGCAATAACACAACGTCTATGCCTACACTCTCTAGCATTTTGGTTTCTTTTCATTTAGTTTTCAAGTTGTGATTGTGTAGGAGCACGTTTTTCAACCATATGTTTCTTTTCTTCCCTTAAGGGAGGAACAAAATAAACCATGGGAGATTGTTTAACCACTTTCTCTTTAGCTTTGTAAGCTTGTTTAACTTTAGAATGCACAATGGGATTTGTTTGATTATCTTGTGGTATCTTATATGAAATAGGGGGAGGATTTTTCATAGGCTTATCTTGGATACTTGGAAGAGCTTTTGGTTCAATCATGGTCTCATCAAGAATCAGAGGCTCAATCATGGGTTGAGGCATATTGCCAAGGGATAATTCTGCTATGCACTTTGCCTTAAACTTTTGATAGGATTTGAAAAAGAAGTCCTCGCAAGGTCTCATAGGTTCAATAGGCTCGGGCCAAAAGAAATCCAATGAGAAGTTCCCATGAGAAAACATGAGATTAAAGCCACTATGATGGACAATAAACATCTCATTTCCAAATGGAAACTTAAAAAATTTATGCACAACTGATGGGATGACATTCATGGAGCGAAGCCATGGATAGCCTAACTTCACATGAATTTTTTTCGAAGTTAAGATGATGGTGAATGAGACATTTAATTCTTTTGGTCCAACTGTTTAAGGGAAATTTATTGAACCAATCATAGGGAAATCGATACCATTATGCATTTTGATCCATTCTTTCGGTCTTTCATATGTATCTTGATAAATCTCATGCACAAATAGGAATTCTTCAGTGATCACTTTCTCTACATAGATGAGATCAATTAATATCCCATTAATAGGCTTGTCATTGATTCTTCCAGCTATGTAAAGAATACAATCACATGTTTAAGTATGTCTTGTTATGAGAAATCAATTTCAAGAAGCAACTTACTTAGGCCCTTACTAGGTTTAACGTCAATAAATGCAACCATAGATTCTATAGAGTTTTCTTCATTATCATTTGTGTTATCATCATCCATGTCAAAATTCATCACATCATTCTTTGTTTCACTAGCTTTAACAAATGAAATATTATGATTTGTAATAGGATTACTCACATCATTTTTCATGTGATGATTAATAATGAAGGCTAGGCTATGCAATATTTCCATTCGAGTTCAATTTCAAGCATTTTCCTCACATTATCTAAAGCAGGAATGGCACTACTAGCAATATTTTGGGAAGTCACAAAGTTTTGAGATTTTCTATTTCTTTATCTATACTTCTTATATTCTCTTGTGGGACATTAGCAACCATTGTTTCAACATCATGCACATTAGTTGTAGGTAGGGAAGTCATTGTAAATGAGGTATGAAGACTATGATCCATAGTGGGTTGATTAGTATCAACACTATGAGTGAAAGAGTTGGAAAACCCAAGATCCATGGTGAATGGTGTATCATAAGATGACAAGAGTCTCGAACTACATCTCACAATAGTATTTCTAATAGAGTCCACCAAGTTGTGAAGCTCATACAAGTTCCAAAAACTTGATATGCACACAAAATGGAAAATAGGCAAGATGTAATCAAATAGCCTAAGATGTAAAGTGTAATGTAAATATGTAAAATAAATTTTTAGATTATAACAAGATAATTTTCTGATTATTCTATGTAAAACATGAAAATGATGTCTTGTAAATGCAATTTTGAATTTAGAAAACATACTAAATTTATCAAATGAAGCTTAATATGATCAATTCCAATTAACAAAAATTTTACAAACTAAAACTAAAAACTAAAAACAATAGAATAGAAAATAGAAACAAAGGTTTTAATGCCCAAAACTTTAGGAAATAGTCCTAATTAGGGAATCATTCACCCCTGGACGAATGGGTCCCGATTTAGGGTCTTTATGAAAATTTTAGGTTCCTTTACTAGAGATCTGAATTTTGCAATTAGTCTAGGTTTTAGGTTTGGAAAGCCAGAAATAAATTTTTTAGATGAGTTTCCATGAGGTGATAAATTTAATGAAAACTTTTGTAACTTTGAAAAGTTCTTCATTTTTTCTCTTTAAGAGATCTTGAAGATTTCTTCCACCTAGATCTGTAAACACAAATCAAGAGGGAAAAATGTTTTGCTTTTGGTGAATGGGTATTTTCCTTGGTCAAACCCTATTTTAGTAATTAAACCTTAAAATGAAATGAAACATGAAAAAGGGAATGAAGAATGAGCAAATCTATGTTACCACTCAACAAACCCTTGCATAAACCTTCAAGTGTAAATCTACAACTTGTATGAAATGGATTCAATGGATGTGGATCTTGAACCTTGAATGTTTCTTGAAATAATGACTTTGAATGCTTGAATGGATCATGAAACCTACAACATAATATTAGCTCCAATAACATGCATGATGCAAGAAAACCTTGATATGAAAATTGGATCTTGAGTGCTACAATAAATCTTTAATAAATTTGCCTTTGAATGCCTTGAAATTCTCATTAAATTCTCTTTATCATTAACTTTTCTATAATAATGCTCACTTCAAAATTGCTAGGTGAAACATAGTGAAATAACCTTATATTTATAGATATGTATCCTCAGTTTCTTGAAAAGTTCTCAAATAGCACAAGCCAAAATTGAAATATAGATTTGAATATGTTAAAATACCACCAAAAACATAATTTAAATTTAGGTCGTAGGTCCCTAATCCTAGGACACACCTTTCTCAATGAGAGGTAAGTCAATTAAGGGGCCAATTAACAAAAATTGAGCTCAATTAATTAAAGGAGCCCTAAATAAGTGTGAAAGTGTAAAGGGGTACACTTTACAACACTAAAATAAAGAAAAATAAAGTCCAAATTAACTAGGAGAGCCCAAAAAAGTGTGAAAATGTAAAAGGGATACATTTTTTTACAATACAACAACACTCTCTTGATTCTTGTCTATTTACAAATAGATAATTTTTTCATTTTCTATTTTGTGATATAGGTTCTCCTCCTTGAGCTAGGATTGCTTTTATCACTTCGTATTTGTTTACTTTGTCCACCTTTTCTATCTATTTGGCTGTCTGTGGAGGTGGGAACACCAAAATGGGGGTTTAACTCCAGCACGAGAAGCCCCGAAATGGCCCCCACACTTTTCCTCATTTGTCTTGTGTGCAGGTTGTCCAAGTGAATGTTGGAGGAAGATCTTGAATGGAGGACCTTTTGTAAGTCAATCTTTCACTCTCCTTAGTATTTTCTAAAATTTTCTACTTTATATTAATCTATATTTAGCTATACAAACCTTGGATTTGGATACGTTAGTAGGATTTTTGCATTTATGTCCAAGGGTTTAATTCTTTGTCCATACAGGATACTAGCACCCTTCTAGGAATGCAACACACCATGCTAGTGTCTTGATTAGTGTCTCGTCCTTTTCCCTAGAGCTACACCTTCTATGACTGAGATATCCTAGTTCTTCTCTTTATGTTTCTAAAGCAATTTTTTTGAAAATCATTCCTAATATTTCATTCTTTGCAATTTCTTTATTCAACCTTCCATTTCAATTAAGTTAAGTTTGAGGTAGTTTAGGGTAGTTCGTTCCCTGGGGTTCTCTTGGAAATAAGAGACTCATGAGCAGTAGATCCCCCTTCTCTACAGGTTTTAAATACAAACAATAACTAATTAATGAAGTCAAATTTGATTTCTATATTTTTGGAATAATTTGGGCTTGGTAAGGGCACAAAATAGAAAATTGGAGAAATTTTGATTATAAATTGTCTCTAATATAATTTTTAAAATTAAAATCTAATGGAGAAGTCTTATCCTTCCTTAGGAATGAGCATGGTATCCAAATGGAAAGAAAACAAAAAAAAAACATGAGAGAAGAGAGATTTACCTCAAGATGAGAGAACAATAAAGTTCCAAAATGAGTTAAATTACTCCAAATTTAAATTTTTCCAAGAGGCTTTTTGGAGACCATTTTCTTTCAAAATGTGAATAATGGAAAAATGTCTATTTTTTCCTTTTATTCTATTTTTGACATCTTTGAACATTTCTATTTCTTTTATTTCTCTTTATTCATTTTTCCTTATTATCAGTCTAAGATGCAATTGAGTCAAAATGAGCATTCAACAATACTTTATTACCACATTTAATAAAATGATTAAATCAAATATATGCACTCCTATCTAACGAGATATTCCCAATATAATTAGTTTAACCTTATTTTCCCCTTTTCCCCAAAATTTCATAGAAATAAATTGCTAGATGATATGTAAACGTTTTAACTCATTCAAATCTAATAGTAGTTAACAAGGAAATTATATCATCAAATTAACTCATGCATATACTAGTATTTCACAACAAGAATGGACTTCAAAATCACCTTCAATTGAAATTCATGTTAACATAGATTTAATGGCATACCTTGTACTTGAATCAAGTAAAATTAGGTATTACAATGGAAAGGCCTGGTGTGACATCTCTAAAATTTCCACCATTAGGGAGAACCTAGAACTAGATATTTAGGTGGAGAAATACCTTGTACCTGCACAATTAATGTCGATGTCAAGTGTACCGATATTATGTATATGATAGTTGAATTATAACATAATTACCAAATAGGGTAAAACATCATACAACATATAATAAATGCATCAAAATTTGTATAATACCATGAAAATTCTCATACACAACATAAATCACATTAAACACATCTTTACATATATATAAACTAACAAAAATGAGTAGAGATATTGTCCAAGCATAAACATAATGATATCACAAGTATCTCTTAATATGCATCATGGTCCTAATGCCTCTACAAAATTACATGTATCAAGTATTGATCCACAAGTCTAAGTCCAAAACAAGACTATCAAAATGTGAATGTGAGAGGCATTATATCCTCCCCCACTAAGAATAGGATTACTACTAGAAGTGTGTGAGAATATGAGGATACAAAACTCTCAGCTGTGTTGCAACGTCCCAAGTTGTTGAAGTCAAATCAACTAGGTCCCATTGGAGACTTACCTGCTCCAAATATTGACCTCAAAGTGCTATCCTCTGATGTTGGAGAAAACACAAAAGCTCCAAAGAAAGCTACTCACCCTCCTTGACTTGCAAGTCACCCAAATCAAGAAAATGGGTCACATCCAAAATATTATGCATCAAAACTAAAACATGAAATGCATCTTAGATGCATAAAATATTGGTGCAAGAGCACCTTTGACAATTTTGGCTTGTTGTTGCATTTTGAAGACTTGTTTTGGTTTTTTCTTAGTTTGATGTAAATAAGTTCTATTAGACCAATTTTTGATGTAATAAGTGTCATATAGGGTATAGAGTTGGTGTTTTGCAAAGTTGTCAATAATGATGTAAAGTTGTAAAAGTTGCATTAGCAAATTTGTCATTTTTGAGTTGTAGTTGAAGGTTGTTGGTATGTGGCAACTGATCATGCTATACTGTACACCCGTCATGTATCCTCACCAAGGTCCAAGACCAAGCTGGGCCCCGAGTAGGGGTTTGGGAGCGGCAACCCTCGAGAATTTTTTTTTCCTATTTTTTCGCATTGTCACCGAAAAAGAAAAAATCAACTTTGTAAAACCCTAATTCCAGAAGCTTCTAAAAAGCTTGTTATAAGCGGTTTGGATGGGGGTTGTAGTGGGGCATTATTAGCGAGATTGTAATATGTTTTACATTAGCTAATAAAATCATTGGATGGCTGCGGTTTTGTGGATGTAGCCCAGATTGAGTGAACCACGTTAAATTCTCTATGTTGTCTTGTTTCTACTATAATTTTGTGTGTTTTATTTCTCTGTTTTATTGATCAAATCTGCATTTAACTATTAGATATCTACTTTCTAACCCTAACAAAGGTGAATGGTCATCCCATTCAAAATTCAGTTGGGGACCATTGGTTTGTGATGGAAAAATGTTTAAAAGCCTCTAATATCTTTGAGGCATGGTTGTTGGAGATTTTTCTGGTGAAGAAGCAAACTATTACTCTATTTTTGGTGAAATTACTGAGTTTTCTTGCGTTTTCAGATTCTGTACGACCCTGTACAGGAACATACTGATGTGAAACTCATGTGAAGTGTTGTAGATTCGAATTAAATTTCATTTGAATCCATGTTGGTTGATTTTCATTAAATTTTGAGGAAGAACAAAGGATTTTTCTTAAAGTTGTCCTTAAAAGTAGGGTTTCTAGGGTTTTGAAGAAAATCATGTAAAAGCAGGCCATTCCACCATAGAAAAATTATGAAACTTCATGGAATGGGCCTTGTAGGAGTTCTTTTTATGCTTTTGGTAGTTGTAGAGCAAGGTGATGGTGTTTGTAGGAATTTTGCACGTGCCCTAGTCTAGCATCTCAATGTGCTAGGCTTAGTTTGATAGGTATTTGATAGGATAGCAGAATTTTGTGAATTTTCGATGAATCCAATGGTGGAATCTAACCCTATGTGATGAGATGAGACTATAGAAGAAGAGTTTTGGTGTCTAGCTATTGAATTTTAGACACTTACTTTGGAAAAGAGGGGTAATTAGGCCTAATTTTGAGAAGACAATCTACTATAGTGCATATTACATTACAAAACAACCCCTGAAGAAGATCAAGTATGTCGTATTAGGCCTTGATGGGTATCTGAATTTTTGTTTTGTTCATGACTGTATGACCACCTCTAAAAGATATGGCTATAAAAGTTGAATTGGACTACTACAAGGCACTGTGAAGTTTGTGAAGGAACTAGCCCTTGAAGGGTTTGCAGACTTGGAGACCAATTGAGTTTGATTTGTGTGAGTCTAAATCACCTTCCTTTGCATCAAAGATTAGGAAAAAATGCAAGGTGAAAGGTGATATGACCAATCATCTTAAGGATCTAGAAGGTTCCAACAAAACATGGTGCAAGATTAGAACATTTTCCATAATGGATGGGACTCTTACATATGTGAAATCTCAAAAACACATGGCCACCTATTATAAAATATTGATTAAATCTCATGGCATTGACATAATTCATGTGGAAATCCTAGGTATTCAACAACTACTCCCTAATCTAAACCACGTGCTACTCCATATCCTAGAGCATCTTAGAACCCAATATCACACAATCCTCTAATCTATCCCATATAAACAAGGTTTGACAAAGTCATACATACAAGGCATAAGTGGTGTCATGCAAAGAGAACTATGGCACCCATTATTATAGGAAAAACACACAAGGTACAAATAGTCATCTCATCTAGATTGTTGATCCATAACATACATTCAAAGCATGTCCTTTAGCACCTAGTTCACTCTCTCCATCTATTCATATGTCTCAAGATGGTAGGAAGAACTAAAATTAAGTTGGGCACCCAAAGCATGTTGTAAGGAGATACACAAAATAGATGTGAACACTAGATCATGATCAAAGATGATCCTATAAGGTACTCCATGTAATCTCATAATATCCTCCATGAACCCATGTGCCCTAGATGTAACACTATATGAAGATCTCATAGGTGAAAAATGAGAAACCTTAGTTAACTTTTCCAATGTCATCTTATACATAGACATAAGGATTTTAGAAAATTTGTAGTATGTTATACATTTGAGAGTGTCCCTACTCTACCATCCATAAAGGAAATCATGAATTTTCCTTGATTAATTACCTTCAAGGATTTTCTATCACTAATGCACACCTTGGAATCATCACCAATAATATTAGTAAAAATAAATGAACCATATATTATACCCATCATTATCTAACAAATAGTCATACAAATTGTCCTCTGTGGAATTTTAATCCTTATGTGATCTTTCTTTCCATAATTCCAACATTTTATATTATACTTAGCAAGATATTTAGATATATCTTTATAGTGATAATTTTTATCTACAATATTCTTCTTACCTTTCTTCTCCTCAATTTTTTCTTAAACAACTAGGTCATTAAAAGAATTACTATGCATGGACCTTTTCCTAGTCTCCTCGATTAACAAAATGCCAATAGCTTTTTCCAATAAATGATGTATCATTACTACTTATAGAAATTATAACATTTTCCATGAATCTAGTAAGGAACAAAGTAACACAATGCTTTTTTTCTCTTCATCCATATTGACTATTATTGATGAAAGTTGATTTCAAAACATGTTAAAGCTAGTCAAGTCAATAATTGTTTTTCTCTCTCTCATTTTTAAAGCACATACCCCCTTTTTTTAAACAATCTTGTTTACTAGACTCATGGACTAATATAACATACCTATCTTCTTCTAAAATTAATCTGGAGTCTTTTCCTCAAACATGTTCATCAACATAGAATTTGATCTAGATATAATTGGATTGTATTCCTAGATTTCTTATCTAGTTTTACCTAATCTTTATCAACCATACATAAGGTATTGGTCAAAGTAGATACCACAACCCATTGATCTCTTTCTACCAAAATATTTTCCATCTTCAATTTTCTTACTTCAAAATTCTAACCATTTATTTTGTTGATTTCAAATCTCAATGTATTAACCATAAATTTAATACCATTATACTTTCCCATGAAAATTTCCAAAGTCCTTTTTTCCTACTATACATGAACTACAACAAACTAACCATTGTTAGAGTTTACCACTGCACATGTTAGGCTTTGCATTCCAACAAAGTAGTAACCAACTAAACAACAATCTTATTTGTTGATACCAAATGTTGAGTATTTTAACCCTCATTGTAGATGACTAATATATTAAAATGATGAAAACTTAAGATTATGTATAGAGATAGCAGCCAACAACACTTGCAAAATCTAACATATATATAAGTAAATGGAATAATATATATCTACAAGATTTAGACAAAACACAAATTTACAAAGAAAATCATTTAAAAAAGAAACAAATTACAAGACTTTCACCGTTATATTATTTAAAATCAATACTAATTTAATACAACAAGATCTTTGAAATCATTTACAATATCTCAATATAAAACATAGTCTTCTACCATCATTCTAATATTTAGAAACCAACGATATACAATCCAATACTATTGCTTTCACCCTATACATTTCAGTAACCTTGGCCTCAAATGAATTCCATTCGAAAAACAAATAAATATTTATGCCATCTGGAAGTAGATTGCTGGTTTCCATTCAAAAACTCAATTATCTCTTTTCTTCATAACACACATATGTCATCAAAATATCAATAATATATTGACCTTGAAGACAATAGCTATATTTTGTGAACAGTGTATCCGTACATTGAATCTAGGCTGCTGTGCACGATTCTAACTCTGTCCATATAAAATACTAAACCGTGTTTCTATGCAAATCTAACACGTCCCGTTCTCTAGCAAGATAGCAGAGGCCCAAAAAATAGGAAACAAGAACTTGGCTCACTTATCTTTGTCAGTTTTCTAATACCTTGTCAGATAGACGCTTAAGTTTTCATCTGAATCAGCAAACCTGGCCCACAAACAGGAAAACTACGTTGTATCCCATATTTTCTTTGGGAGAACCGCACTACAGTCCATCTACATATTGCTGGGCCAAGAAAGCAAAATCTTGTCCACTTTATATAGAAAATGTGGCTAAATCTGCCTTCCTAGGTGCTATCGTCGAGCTTTTTCAGACGCGGCAAAACTAATACCTGGCTCTTGCCGCCCATGTGAAAAGAAACCCAATGCTGCCACAGTGACTTCCTAGGTATACGGAGCTTTTTGTGCGATTCCTGTGTCGGTTGTTGGTCGATGCATTCAAACTACCGACATTACTATCGGGTGCCAGGTGGTGGAGTAGTGTTTTGATTTTCTTATACGACGGATTGCTAAATGCCACTAATCTTTCAATTTAAGGTACGCGAAATGACTAATTTGTTTCAGATCGGTAGTCTGATCTAAATTGTGTTGGAGCTTTTTCAAGGGTGAGCGAAGCTTGTGCAATTTGTGCACATAATTCTGGTTTACTATCTATTTGGGGTCATAAAATCATGGAGCGCCGTTTAGCCGCCACTGCGAATGTTAGCACATGCTACCCGTTGATGAAGACTTTGTCCATGGGGGCATGGCAAGGTGACAATCCAATTCATTTTGCCTTCCCTCTGCTCATTCTGCAGATCTGTATCGTGCTTATTGTTACTCGGACGCTTACTGTTTTGTTAAAGCCCTTGCGACAGCCACGGGTCGTAGCAGAGATCATTGTAAGGACTTTCTTATTATAATCCTTTTACTTTTCTTTCTGTTTAACTACAATCAATAAAGTGTTTTAAGAGTGATATCTCCACTCCTTTTCAATATTATTTAGTTTACTGATTAAATGGTAAATAATAATTTTGTACTTTAATTATGTTAAAAGCAATAAATATTTATTCTATTTTTATCAAAAGAAACTAGAGTCAATCTATTTAGAATCATCACTAATAATGTAACAAATGTATCATGTACTATATTCATCATTATCGAAAGGTATTTCATATAAATTGTTCTTTGTGGAGTTGCAATGTCTTTTTATTTGACCTTTCTTGTCAGGATTCTAACATTTTACATTATAATTACTAGGAGATTTAGCGAGGTTTTATTTTGGCCATGTCTAAAAATGCTATAGATTTAGCCATATTTTCTATATAAAGTGGACCAATTTTTTCTTTCAAGGCCTAGTACAATCTAAATGGATTGTAGTGTGGTTCTCCCAATGCGAATATGGGATAAAAATTAGATTATCATTTTTGGGTTGTGGTTTCTTTATAAGAGTTAAAACAAGT
Organism: Sequoia sempervirens; assembly: GCA_007258455.2. NCBI lineage: Eukaryota > Viridiplantae > Streptophyta > Pinopsida > Cupressales > Cupressaceae > Sequoia > Sequoia sempervirens. The sequence continues at coordinate 344,439,622 of VDFB02281492.1, read as the reverse complement.
TTTGAAGGGACCTAGAAACCCTTTACAAAAGGTTGGAGAACAATAAAAATATAAAAGGAACAACCATCCTACATGAAAACATTCACTAAAGGAAACTCCAACAAGCAAAAAAGAGTCCGAAATATAACAAAAAATAAAAGAAACATAGAAACAAAGCGAGAATAGGTAGGGCCACAATTACAACTATTTCATAAATTTCAAAAGCTTCCCATTCTTATTGGTAAAACTTTTCATGAAGCAAAACAAAAGCTAGTTGGCATTTTTTCTCCTTTGCAAAGGGCTTCTTCTTGCTCACCTTGGTTCTATTACTAGAGCCAATAGGGGAAAATATCTCTTGTAGTTCTATTTTGTCAATTCCCTTGGTGATGCGGTTTTCATACAGGTCCTTGAGCTTTTCAATAAGGATTTTTATGCTAGTCGTACTATTTTTTATTGAACATTCCCACACCTACACAACAAGCTCTAGATTCACTTTTATGGATTTGATCTCATTCTTCTTGAGCTTTTTAATATAGATCTTTATGCTAGTGGTCAAAAGTCATAGTTTATGTATTTTACATCATCTGTCCAAATTGATTTCACTGACATGTCAAGTTGGGTGACTGAATGCTAGGGTAGGACCCATACTTTTTCCACATCTATCCTAATCTATGTGTGATAGACAATTCTCAAAAGAGACCTAAGAGAAAAAAAGTAAAATCTATGATGGAGAAATTCTTAGAGGTTATGGGGACTACAAATGTCTCATCTAGACCTATAGGTAGATGTGGGGTCCCTTCAAAATAAATTTTCTCAATTTTTTTTAACTCAAACTATTTTGGTTGTACCAACAATAAATGCATTCTTGCAAAATACCTCAATTATGCTAATCCTAATGTTGCCAAAAGCCATGTTTTTTCTTCATGTTCTAGGACCAAAATGACTCCTCCAACACATTAGGGAAAGTAGTTTAATGGTAAGGGTGAATTTGTTTCATTCCATAGGTTTTTTTATATATTTGGGCTTCATGATTTTGTCAAAGTCTCTTAAGAGTCATAAGAGATTTTTTTTTTTTTTTTTTTTACTTCAAAATCATTTTACCATGCCAACAATAAATGTACTCTTTTAAAATCCTTAGTTGTGTTTAGTGTATTCTTACCAAGAGAAATATTTTACATTCTTTGCATTGTGGGGCTAGAATAACTACACCAACACATCAAGGTTGGTGAGTAGATAATAGGGTAGGCCCCATTTAATTCCCTAGGTGTATTTCAATACATCCTAGCTAAAAAATTATGACAAAGTATCTCAAGAGACCTAAGAGCAAAAAATTTCCAAAATTTGACACAATGGTTCTCAAAGTTCATTGGGTGTAGGAATGATTCATCTAAACCTATAGCTATATGTGGTTTCATTCCTAAAAGAAATTGGATCTCATACCTAACATAAATTACCTCTTAAATTGATACACATATATTATTAAAGTTGATAAATATTCTATTTGAAATTACACATGTGGCACCTTGAGTGGCATAAACATTAAAAAACTTGCCATCATCAAGTGTAATAATAGATTAAAATACAATCAAACAAGGAGGAATTATACATTATGTTTACCTTGATAATATATTAGATAATGAAAATCCCCTCAATTAATATGATGATAACATCAATTTGCACTCTTAACCACCCATTAGCATAGGTAAAACCTACACGCCGTGTAGAGTGCAACTCAACACTTCTTGGCTTGAATATTCTATAGTAAATATGCTAAAAAGATACATGAGTTTTATTTTACAATTGAAATCTCCTATAATTACTCTATTCACAAATCATTAAACACAAATAAGGTTGATTAGACCTTTATAGGTCACCAAAAAGTATAGCCATCACACCAGGGAGTTAAGAGAGGCACTAAAGAACCTGAATTTTCCATCACTATTATAATTTATATGCAACTAGTAGAGTGGGTGTTGGATATGGACCATGAGTTTTCATGAAATGTTATCAAATATTTGTAGATATTAGACCTTACAAATATGATTCTATGTAATAATATAATTATAGAATAATAAATATATATGAATGGAGACAATGAAAGGGAATAACATAAGTGTGAGAGTGAAACCAAATGGTTTTCAAACTCTTATATAATATGGTGCATATAAAATTTCAATGAGATTGGTTGTGTAGGCTAGAAGATACGAGGTGCAAGAGCATGAAAAAGGAATCAAAGGAGTTAGGAAATTGAGTAAAAAATAACATAGGTAGTAAGATACTATGCAAGAAGGAAAAATGAGATAAAATTAAAGTTACAACTATTGGAGGAGGTAGCCAAAGAGATACAAAAAAATAGCTAGATGAGAATAGCACTAGTAAGGATTTTTTAGGGTTGGTTAAAATCATCAAAGGAATAATTCCTTGTGGAAGGAGTAAGAAATAAATAAATTTTTCATAAAGTTCTAATATAGGTATCAAGAAAGGTGCAATATGGATTTTATGTGGGGGTAGATGACACTAGTATTAAGAATGGGACCTATGGGAGTTTTGAGGAGCATGTTCAAGTGAGGGTAATGTGATGGTGGAAGGGGGATTGATGAACAAAAGAATGATAGAATGGAAGCATAGAAATACACATAAGAAGAAGATCCTATGGAGAGAGGATGGAAGAAAAAATAGACTATAAGGGGAGTACGTATCATGGAGGAGGAGGAGGAGGCTAGATGAAGGTGATTTGAAACCCATGCAAGGAAGAAAAGGGTGGAAATTCTAGGGAAGGATAAATGAGTGGATATATAAGTAAATGTGAATTGAGATTGAGTAGGAGAGATAAAACCTAATGGAAGAGGATGATGTGTGACCTAGGAAAGGTTAAAGAAAGAATAATAGAAGAAATGTATACATGCTAGAATGAAAGCATCAAGTAGGGGAGAAAAGTAAGAATATTTCACTAGATAATCCAAAGGATAGTACTTCCACTCAATTTCATTTGTGAGTATGTGCTCATACTCTTTCCTACATAGGTAGTTTAATAAAAGAACATCCTAGGTCAACTCAATATTCTAAATTCAAATTAGAGAACTTGTACTTAGATCCTTATGGTTGAGGCACTAAGAAGAGGTGCACAAAGCATGCATGGCATAGAGGAATGAGGATGTACACAAGGTAAAAAAGTAAAAAAACATTTGAATATAGATTTTTGTAAAATTAACACTATAATTTAGTTTCTAACAAAATGTTGAAATGAGGTTAAGTTAGACATCACTCTTTATAGAGTAATTTTTTATTCAATTTTTGTAATATATTTAACTTGAAATTTAGTGCATAAATTAATAGCTATCTATTTCAATAATATTTTTAAATGAGTCTTAAATTTTTCATTTATTGAAAACATAGTTATTTTGATGGGACACCACTTTTGTCTTAACTATTTATCTAAAATGGAAAAATAAATCTTGACATGTAGAGTCTTTTCTCTAGTGCATCATATCTTTTTCTATTTTTTAAAATAAACATTAGTATTCTTTATATATTTTTACATTGATAACCTAATTTTACTAAAAATAAAAAATAAACTCTAAACAACAATTAAATAATTTAAAAAATAGTATTTTTTGAAAATTAAACTTATAGATTTACATAAGGGTATTGTAAATATATTTTTTAAATGTTATTTAAATAAGTAGGATTTGTGAAAACATCAAGTGGTTTGATGGTTTTTTAGTAAATTGGACCCAAAGTGATAACACATATGTATTTAGTGGAAAATTTCAATTAGAAACGTTGTGTCCACCATACCTAATTTAGCTAGAATGAAACTAGCTAGACAATATGTTCGACAAAAACTAACCTTTTGTTGGAAATTATTTAATTCACTTGTGTTGATAAGTTGAAATGAAAGGTAACATCACTTTTGAATTTCACACATTTACTACATAATAATGGGTGTGCATATTAATAGAATAGTAATTACTAGAATTAGCCAAGTATGGACCTTATGAAGCTTAAAACCCTCAAAATAAATATGTTCCAAACTAGCTCTCTTTAAAGGGAATGGATTTGAACTTTAATATTTCATAATATGACTTTAGCATATTTTACATAACCTTCATATAAGAAGAGCTTGAAACCCTCAAAATAATGTAAATAATAAATAGTTTAAAAAAAAATACTTTGGTGAGCCAAAATATAATGATTCAAACCAAGGATGCCTCCCACTACCACCAAGTACAAAAAAACAAGCATTAGAATGCTAGGAAACCACTATATAGGAACTTGGGTTTTCCCCTTAGAATATGCCTTTAAAAGTAACCAAAAAGTTCTTATCAGACTAAAATAAGAAAAAATTATTATTCAAACTTCATACTAAAATGAGTGTAGGATTTAATAAATTGATTGATGCAAAAAATTAATCTCAAATAAGAATAGGTGGTGCATGTATGAGTGGGTGGGGTGATGACCCAGGATACATAAATAATATATTTCGTGGAAGTACGAAATGTAATGTTACATGGTAAGATGAATTGGGCATTTTCTAGATAGGAATAATGGATGTGCTCATTAAGAGAATAGTAATTGACATAACTAGTCAAAATTTGAGAGGAAAATCTCATTAAGGTGATTCACATCTATTCCTAGGCTATGCCAAAAGGGGAACTTTCAAGTAGTGTATGAACATCCATCAAAGCATGTAAAACTCCACACTATGTAGATCTATGAGGAAACATGTGTTCCTATCTATTTGTATTGGTTTTGTAGCATTTTAATACTCATATTTTAAGTATCACTTTTGGGCATTCCAAAATATGGTTATATTAAAATTGTTAACTATTTGCAATTATTAGTAGATTTTTTAAATGCTAGTTTGGGACTTTTCACACTATAGTTTTCTTTTTAATTGTTAAAATTTACATTTAGTAGTAAAATTTTGGGAAGTTGAAGCTTGACTACAAAAAAAATAGAATATTTTTTCATAACTTCAACTATATTTATATTTTTTAACTAACATTCAATATCCTCTCTACCAATATTATTATATCTTGATCTCATAATAAACTATAAACTGAAATCCACATGCTTCTCTTTAAAATATAGTTAATTTAATATTTAGAGTTCTATAATATATTTGACCTTTGAAACTTATATATTCAAAAATATTTTTTATGTCAAGGGAAAACAATTTTAAACTCTAATATTTTAGAATAGGAATCATATTTCATATAGCCTTCATGCAAGAAAATATTTAAACACTTAATTTTCTATTGCTAAATATAAATATTTTAACAATTAAAAAAAATCATACTATGGAAAGCTCAAAAATGTTTCTCCAAACTAATCAAACCTCTCACTACTAATAAGGATAGAAAAATAAGCATTACAATGTGAGGAAAACACAATGAACAAATAAGAAGATAGTCTTTCCCCACATAACATGTCTTTAAAACTAACCATGATCTATTTTCTAAAATCTATAATAAAATGAGGGTTGAATTTAATCAACTTATTGATCAAAAAAATTAAGTTAATAGGGTAAAATGAATTGGGCATTATCCAAATAACAACAATGGATATACTCACTAAGGTAATAGTAATTGGCATAACCAACCAAGTATGCACATCGAGAAACTTACAACCTTTTAATCTCTTATTGGACTATTTAAATTTGGTGGTTAATTTTTTTTTAAAAATCATTAACAAAAATAAGAAAAAGACAACATTGACTATTATATTAGTACATACCACTTGTTTTGTGCACATGAAGTCAACATTTGGGAATATACTTCCATTCAATTAGATCACATTTATTCCTATCCTATGTCAAAATGAGAGTTTCTTATACAGGTATGGACATCCATCAAATCATGTAAAAGTCTATTCTATGCATATCTATGTGAGATGTGTATGTTCTTATCTATTTGTACCATCCTAGAATTCTAATGTTTTTGAAAGAAGGAAAAACAGGTTTCACAGGGACCCGAAACCACAAAGTTTACAAGTAAAAGAAAAGATCATTAAAGATACCAAAAGTAGAAAGGTTGTAAAAACAACAACTAGACAAGTCCATAGCCACCAAAAAGGCTAGTGAAGGCCACAGAACCAAAAATGTAGACAAAATGCCAACAACAACTAAATTTGCAATCTCAGCTTCCAAATCGTTCATATCCTGAACCTCCCTTTTTAAAATTTGAACCATCTGTGTAGTAGGAGGCACCTTCCTTTTAAGGTTGGCATGGGTCCTTTTCAAAATACCTTGGTCCTCGTTCTTGCTTTTATCCTTGTCCTCTTCCAGGTCAACGACCAATGAGCCCTATTGCGTCTTTTCCAGCTTTTCAAACATTGCATTAATGATGATGGAATTGTGCCTAGCCATTTTATGGTTTTGTTCTACAATAGTTTTCATGTTATTTTTAATTTCAAATGACCATCTTATCTTCCAGAGTCTTGTACTTATCCTTAGTGCTACCTTCTCGCATTCTAGTACTGCTCTTTTTCCGTTTTCCTTCTTCATTGCTGAGGGCAGCCAACTTCAATTCTAAATCCTCTGACTTTCTATAAAGAGCCCTATTTCTTTGATTATGATCATTTAATTCTTGATAGGCCCATTTCAAAACCCTGAAGATGTCACCTATACCATTTCTATTAGAGGCAAGAATATCGCCAGACTGAACCTAGTCTAAGATGAGGTTAACATCATCCGGGTTGGGGGGGCTAGGAAATCTAGTGCCATCAACTCTAAAAGAGGAAGGATGGGAGGGCACAAAATTTTTGCTAACTTTAGGGTTCTCGGCTTTGTCCTCCAAAGAGTCTAGTAGAGTAGGAAACCAACTTGTTGGTAGGGGAGCCCTTGAGATCGGAATTCTTTAAGGGGACAGGACAGTCAGGGTAGGTCTTAGGTTAACTTTAGTAAGCTAGGGTTTTATAGGCTGGGTTTTCTTACCAAGCAGCTCAGAGGATGGATGGGCTTCAACCATTCTCTCCTGGTAAGGTTGATTCTCTGAAACCCCCACTATTCGTGTCATAGTCCTCAGAGGCCATGGAGGCAACATGTTTGGATAAAGATAGCATGCTTTAATAGTGTTCATATATTAACCTAATAAGACCAAGATGAAGAATAGGGTATCTCCTGGGATTTTTCTTATGGTCCTCAAGGCTATTACTCAACGAATAGAACAGATAGTGAGGTAGAGAAATTTGTACCTTATGGCAGAAGTGGTTAAGAATGGAAAAATCATGACCATAAACTTTGGTGAATCTCTCATCCATGGTGATATACTCCATAATAACACGAAGCACCTTTCTCCATAGTGACTTGATGGTGTCAATTTGAAAATAATAGCTGTTAGAAATTTTTACCAGTTTCAATTTCTCCTTATCCTTCTTAGGGAAATTGATGACTGCCTCATTAGAAAACCTTCTATCGCTATAAAACTTCACACCCTCAGTGGACATTCTAGTCACCTCCCCTATAATTTGATCATCTAGTTTCACCTTTCTCCGAAAGAGGATTATTTCACCATTGTTTTAGTTCTTCTCAAAATAGACTGTGGCCATAGTACCAGGCCCATGAAGTTTTTCCATAAATGGAACCAGCCCACCTCTTACAATCGGCTTCCATACCTTATCATCCCTCATGTGCACCTCATAGATTTTTGGCTCAACTCTTTTCTTGTCCCCCCCCATTTTCGTTTGCACCTTACTGGAATGTCTACCAGCGCCGATCATCTATTGCAAATTTACGCAGCCATTCCAATGTACCCACAAAGCGTGCCACTTTTTCTTCCCAACTAAGTAATATGTCGCAGCCCCATCAAATCTCTTGATTTTGATGTACTTAGTCCCTTTCTCTTTAATCGTTAAATGTATTTTCCTCTTTCCCATGTGTAACATCATAATCTAGTGAGGCTTTGACTTTAGCTCTTAAGTCCCTACAATTCTGCCACGTGTTCAATCCTTGCTTCCTTGCCCCTTCATTCACAAAGTAATCCACCACCCTATCAGCTTCCCTGTAGATGTGTGATACTTTTACTTTATCAAACTTGTCTAGAATAGAATTTGCTTCATCAATCCAATTCTTTATCGACAAAGAGGGGGGTCCTTCCTAAAAGACAATCAATGATATATTTTAATAATCCCCTTCAACCCATAAATTTTTTATATTCAAATTATGAGCTAACTTTAAAACTTGAAAAGCTCCTATAGCCTCCACCACATGGTTGGTTTGATAACCTAGGGAGATAGCCACTGTCACCATAAAATTACCATTTGAGTCCCTTACCACACCTCCACTTCCGGCCATACCTGGATTTCCCTTTGCGGTGCCATCAAAGTTGGCCTTAGACCAGCCATTTGGAGTAAAGGTCCAGCACACAACCTCCCTAATTTTCTTGGCTAGCTTGGATGCAAAAGAAACATCCACTTTAATAATCCAATCCTTTGCTATCATTAGATCATAGGGAGTACACACCACTACTTCAAGGTTAAGAGCTTTCTAGGGAATCACATTGAATTTTTCCTTTATAAGCCTAAAAAAAAATTCAAAGATATTATTCTCTGACATCTCCTTATCCTTGAAAAGTATGTTATTACATTCTTTCCACACTCCCCAAACAACAAAATGGAATATAAAATCCCATAACCTTCGAATGAAGGGATTTTGAGTGGAGCTTTCCATTGTAAAAATAAATCTTCAATGGATTGGGGAAACACCCAAGAGATATTTCAGAGGGCTAATAATTTTCCCCAGATTATGGAAACAAACAAGCAGTGGAGAAACAAGTGGTTAACAGACTCTGCCTCACACTTGCAAAGGTAACATGTGTTGGGGATTTGAAATCCCCGTTTATAAAGATTGTCCACCGTAAGCACCTTATTCTGAAGCATAATCTAGAAGAAGATATTGACTTTAGGAGTCAAATGTTTTATCCATGCTTTTGACTAGAAGGGAGGGGGAGCTTGAGAAAGGGACAACAAAGAGACAACCGAAGAGATAGAGTAGTTACCCAAAGGGTTGTCCATCAAAACAAGAGTATCATCCTGCTGATTTTCTCCCATACTGATAGACTTTAAGGGAGATTAAAGCTGAGCCAACTCATGTCTAATTACACATAAGTTCACCTAGTCTACTTCATACCAATAATCTTTAACAAGCTCCCTGAAAGAAACTTTACATAATTCAACCCATCTATTGAATTTTTCAATTTTGATGAGAGGTTCCTTAAAAAGCCATCTATCCTCATAAAAGCTAGCTTGATTTCCACTTCTAATGTGCCATCCTATCCTTGATTCCAAAATATTTTTACCAGCAATCATATCATTCCACCAAGTTGAGCCACGAGGTAGGATAGGAGAGTCAAACAATGCTTTGAGGGACATACGATTGGCCATATATTTCCTTCTTAAAATTTATTTCCATTCTCCACCAGACAAGAAGGATCTCCATATTTGTTTGGCTAGAAGAGTCTTATTCATAATTTTGATTTTTCTAAGACCTAAACCCCCAAAGGTTTTTGGTTTACAAACCAAATCCCACCCTATGAGAGGCATTCTCTTTCTTTCCTCCACTCCAGACCAAAGGAATATTTTTTGGATCTTTTCAATGGCCTCAGCATATTTAGCAAGAATTTTGAAAAGTCTTAAAGCATAAACCGGGAGGTTCTGAAGAGAAGCTTTAAGAAGTTGAATTTTTCTAGCTTGGCTCAAAAGAGCTCATTTCCATCTAGCCAACTTCTTTCTGAACCTATCAACCAATGAACACCAAAAGGAATCCAAAGGATTAAGGAATAACATACGTCGAAGATAGGAAGAAGGTAAGGATTCCACTCTACAACCAAGGATTCTTGCAATCTTGACCTGTCTATGCTTAGGGGTATTGAAGAAAAAAAGGGAACTCTTCTATATGTTGGCCATCTGCCTAGTCGTCTTCTCATACACGTCCAAATTTTTTTTCAAAGTCTTAGCCTCATTCACCATAGATCTTCCCATCAACATAGTGTTATTATGAAATTATTAAATTCTTACACTTTGTATTAATTTTTTGAAATTATTAGTGTTGTAAATCACACACACACACCATTAAAATGGTTACCCCCATCCTTTTTTCTATATTCCTTTTGTCTTAAGTTAGTGTAAGTTTCCCTTTTAGGTAGGTTCTTGTTTGGTTTCAAGTTATGGATGCATTCAAAATTCTTTTGATGGGAGTTCGGAGATTTGAGGGTTGGTCCAATGACACCAATTTTTCCATAAGGTTGAATGATTCCAATTTTTCAACAAGGTTGAATGACCCCCATTTCCCATAAGGTTTGATGACCCCCTTTGTTCGTAAGGTTAATGACCCCATTTTTCCACAAGGTTGGATGACCCCCATTTTTCCACAAGGTTGGATGACCTCCATTTTTCTACAAGGTTGGATGACCCCCATTTTTTTGCAAGGTTAAATGACCCCAAATTTTTTACAAGTTTGAATGACCCCCATTTTCCATAATGTTGAATGACCCCCATTTTTTTGCAAGGTTTTCTCATGGTCATTTCTTTGAAATATTGTGCATGTATCCAAATTTTGTAAAGGTTTGAAGTACCCAACATATCTTCACAATAGGATTTTTCTTTCCAATGAATATATTGGCATACATTTTTGTAAGAACACGTTAGTCATCTATACCACTTAATTCTTCACCTTATGTCTCCAGTATCCCTGCTACATTTGGATCTATGAAACTTTGCAGTCCAGTTATTTTAGAATTGAATGGTAAGATTTTAAATCTATTCATATAATTCAAGGCCCCACATGAGTCAAATAATGATGAATTAATGTTTTTTAAGGGATTACTACATGGAAGACTATGGATCTGAAATTCATAAATTTTAATACTTTAAATAACATAAAGTTGGTGAAATTATCAAGAATAAAAGATATGTCTAAAGACCTAAACTATGATATTTTATGAAATAGGAGTAGGAGATATAAGATTGGAGGGATTTTGTAGTAAACATTTTAACAACTCTGTTGCAATAGATGGGACACCTTTTGACTCAAAATGATGAAGAGGAAAATTCACAAATGATTTCACATAAGAAATTATGTTTAGATTTGCAATGGGTTGCTAATTTTTTTATACCTTCCACAGGAGAATATTTTGACTAATGTGTTTACATATGGAGTTGTGTTCAAAAATTAATCAAATATTAAGCTATAGATATGATCAATATGTCTTATATTCCCAAGGAGGTAAAGGGGTGCTATTTTATTTTCTCAAAATTGAGGAGCTGTAACAAAAGCTAAAACTAAAAGTAAACCAAAATTAAATAATATTTCAAGAATTTAATGCTAGATCTATGCCTACTATGTGCCAACTATGATTTTGTAAAGGTTCCTTTGGGATATGATTTTATTTTTCCCAAGAAATATTATAACTAAATAAGTTGGAGAATAAATAATAATAGTTAATGCATTCTAAATGTTACAAGATTTTCACCTATAGGCTCAATCACGAAGAGCCATCTATGTTTCAAAATGAATGGTACATTTTTATTAAACCTTCTATGTTACATTCAGTTATACAAATGAAACAACTTTACAAGATTACAAGAATACAAAATTATTACATTCATACAAGTGAATGAAACATAAAAGATTTTACAATCTTTTTCAAAATGTAATCTTTATTGAATGTAATTAGATACACGTGTCTCACACAACAAGTCGTGAAACTAAATTACTCATTTGATACAAATAGAAATTAAAATATACATGAATGAGTAAATGTTGAAAAGAAAATAAACATGTAAAGAAGGTAACCAGTCATTGCCTTTATGACTGGTACTCTAAATGAATCTGCTCCTGATTGCCTTTCCTTGCTCCCTATAGCTCCTTAGTCCCTAGGTGTCTGGTGTCTGGTTACCTGCATTGGATAAAGAAATGAGCTAGAAAAATAAGTTCTAAGAAATAAAAGGTTACATTCTAAACATGCACATCTACCCATACATACATACACTAATTCCTATGTGCATCAAATGTAATTCCTATCTTAAGTGTCCATAAAAGCCAGAATAGAAGAACATTATACACAATTAAGATAGGAATTTTATCTCTAACTTGTTTGTTTCGTGTGCACCAACAGGTGCAATTATTTATCTGATCAAATATGAGTGGGGATAAATGTGGCTCCCACAAGGGTTGAGCCCAACTCATACCAATAATTGCATTATCCTAATCTATGCATAGTTCTTCATAAATGTTCTAAGTGCATATGGAACTACATTGCAACAATTGATATTGATCATGATTACTTCATAATCATAATGCAGAAGAGTATACAATGTCAAGAATCTTTAAACAACAACTCTTAAGACTATAATCACAAATCTATAGCAATAAAATGAATAAATTCCTGTATATATTCTTCAAAACAAATCAATAATCAATGGTGAGGAAATGCACTCTTTTAGTCCAGAATTTAAAACATTCATGCAGATTCATCCAAAAGTTGAATTTATGGATTGAAGTTCTGAAAACCAAGCCAAATAGGAATAGAGCTTCAACATATTGAGTGGGGAGCTTAAGGTTTAGGATATGTCATGTAATGCCCAATGTATTGTTTTACAAGCTCAGAGACTTTGGTAGATTCAAAGAGCCTAGCATTAATAGTTTTCCTAGATGTGGTTACCATTTTGAAGTCAATCTCAAGGCCACTGAAGAGCAACCACCTGACCACCACAAAATCCCAAATGAAAAAGACCAAAAGAAAATATGTATGCATCATCTACATTCATAGATTCTAGAATATCAGTAGGTTTCAGCTGTGCAATCACTCTGGACTTCATATGGTATTTAGGTGAAAGGAATGAATATTCCAACAGTGAAAGCTCAAAGGAAGACCCACAAACTAAAGAAAAAATTACAGAATGGCAGTGATACATTGAACATGCTTAGATAATAAGCACTTAGTGTCTTACCATTGAAACAAGTTCTACCACATCATTGTTTCTCTATTTTATTGAAATTAAGAGATGGATTTTAAAATTCAATGACACTGCAAGCATGTATTAACTTTAAATGGAGTTCATTCCTTGGTGATTATTAAGAGGGAAAGTATAGTCATATAGTGGTAGGGTATTTTCCTACAGAAAATGACAATCAAAGGGAGATAGTATTTGATCACATTACAAAGGTGATCCCACAATAGTGGTTTACAATTTTTGGCCAAACTGGACATTGAAATTATTTTTTTTAACTAAATATTCACATTCGGGCACCTATAGCGGCTAAACCATGAAGAATTTGAAGATGATGAAAACTAGAGTTTTGTCAAATTTTGTCTGTAGACTCTAAAAATATTTTTTTCAAATTTTTTGGAATTAGATTGCACTTCTTTTTCCATCTCCCACGAAAACTGGTTTTTTTCAAAAAACAACATTTTAAAAAGTGAAGCACATTGTATAACACGTAGCATTTTTTCCATGAAGGATAAAATTCTAATTCTTTCAAATTTATATTTGTAACTTTGATATCTAGTGCTTCCACTTGGTTAGACAGTTTTTTATTGAATATTTTTTCTTTAATCAAGTTTCAAAGTCAAACCAATTACAATTTAGACATAGTGCAACCGTATAAGGCATAATTTTTTTTGTATATATTGAAATTCAATTTTATTTTTTTTGTTGGATCAAGGACTTCAATATCTGGTGCACTCATATTTTTCAATTTTTTTTTTGATAATCTGCTATTTTTTCACATGTGCAAAACTAAGACCTTCATTCTTGATGAAAAACCTATGTTTAATAAAACTAAACAACAAATACATAATAAAACCAAAACATATTAAAATTATATTTATTGGATAGCCTGTTCTGAGGACTACCTAATTCAAGTTGGGTTTGTGAAGATTCCTCCATTTTCATCCTCAACCTGAGCTCCGAAGTGCCAAAATTGAGGTTTTTTTGGTGTCTCAGGGAGGGGGAGAGGAATAAAGGGGGTTCGCTCGAACCAGGGTTCATTTGAACCCCCCTTCTATAAGGGGTTTTGATGGATTTTTTGGCAAGAAAGTATTAGGAGGGTTCGCTCGAACCTAGGTTCTAGCGAACCCCTAATGGGTTCGGTCGAACCAATAGGTTCGTACAAACCCCTAAAATCAATTTTTTTTTCCATGCATTCATTTTTTGTGAGTTTTCCTTCCTCACTTCAATTGTAAACCACTATTGTGGCTTCACCCAAGTTCCATATCTTCATGAAGTATTCCTGAAAATAAATCTTTTGACATATGGTTGCAGGCTCAGGTTTTGCAGATGCAAATTCATTGACTTCTGATAAAAAATTTTCCAAATTCTTGAAGAACAAAACCCATTTAAAATAATTTTGGAAGGAACAACAAGTTCCCACAAACTGAGAGATCTATTGCATAGTGACACTAAAGACATATCCACGGTAGGAGAAGAAATGAAAAACTTGTCTCTAAACAATGCAAACCCAGAATGAGTAAAATGAAGATTTAGAATGAACATAAAATAAATGTGTAGAATGAAAGTCACGGCCTGCACAATCACAAATCGAAAGCATGAAAATTTCCACTAAATGTGATAAGGAAGTACATGGCCGCGACCATTAAAACATAGAGAATGAGGAAAATGCATGAAGATTGGCCATAATATAAGCAAGCATTTGGCCACGACCAACATTTATAAGATAAGGGTTTATACACAAAAATATAGAAGTACTCTACAGGAGTTTATTTTTCAGTAAAATACAATGATTGCATATTTGAAGATAAATACAGAGGAAGATAAAAAGAAAGTTAAGAAAAAAAAATTATTCATCTTTATACAAAGAATGGCTCAATTTCGAGCATTTTTATCTACAAGATATGACAGGAAAATTCAAAATGCCTCTGGGAATGCTTACCTAGCTATTGAAGCCATTTTTTTTGTTGAAGAATCTACCAGAAAATTCACCAGAACCTCCACAAATGAAGCCTATAATAGAAATTCTCCAATGGCAGCGTGGTTTGCAAGAAAAATAATAGAGGGAAGCAAAAAAAATGCAAGTAAGAGCCTCTAAAACCACATAAATCTGCCATGAAACTCCTGTCAAAATCCCTAATGGTAGCCAAGCTTCTTGAGGAAGCTTCATGAAGATAAAATGAAATATCTTTTTCATTTGTTTGCTTATTTTTGTTTAGGGTTTTCATAACACTAAAGGTACTGACTTTAACTTTAGGTTTTTCCTAATTTTTTTAAGAAAAATACAATGCAACTAATGAACCTATGGCTTTATGCCTTGTTATATCCAATTCCTTAGAATATTCCTAATCTTTTAAGTGTTCCTCCTTATGTGTGATATGTCATATAATCATATAGCCTTATGATTTTTTCAAAAAACATTTATATTGTCTTTCTATCTATGACCGGATATGTAGTCTTTGCATTTGCTTAAATTGTAAAATGCTAAATTAAGAGATGATTTTATAAATCACTTAATTTAAGTTATTATTTTTAAATGCAAAAAATACGAGCATTTTCCCATTAGACTAAGTCATGAGGGAATGGAGGATTTGCTTTAATTTATGATGAAGAGAGCATCTAGGGGATTTAGAGGAGGTTGGAAAACATGTGCAAAAAATATAGCAAGCATTTTGACTAAGCTTTCAGACCTTTGGAATGTTTATAGGATGTAATTTTGCATACCTTGATGGCGGATATAGTTAAACTTGACTTTTCACCCTGTTGGAGCATTTTTGGAGAAGATTTACATGCTAGATTTTAGGCTTTATGAGTGCTTATGAAAATGAGGTTTCTAGAACCTTGTTTTGTGGAGCAGCTTAGAGCTTGGCTACTTAGCCATTTTTGTAACTCATTTGTAACTTAGTTCTAATTATGCAAATTTGGGGAGTTAGTGATTTCTCAACAATCCTTTCTCAACTTATGTATGCTTTGTAACTCATTTGGGGATATGATATACAAAAATTACCTTGGAAACCAATGTTAGTCTCATCTTACCTTCATTCTTCTTTTCGATTATGCAGATTGTGAACTGTGCTTATTAAGTTTGTATTTGAACTTTTAAAGTTGTGGAATTCACCTTTCCTTCTTGAAAATGTATGGAGATCAATCCTTTTCATGGAGTATTTATGCATAAGCCTACAAAATTTTTGTTGTGTAGATTTAATAACTATCATCAATTTTCCAGTGTATGTTAATCTATTTATTTAATAATTCCTATCAGTTAGGTGTATCACCATAAGGAATACCATTTACCAATTTTAGCTTTAATCATTTTCGTCAGTAATCCTTCTCTCTTTTCCTTCAAAGTTAGTAATTTAGGTGATATTATCAGCATAGGAAGTCGGCCTCTTCTAGAGGTTTGATATTATCTAAGTGTCATACTTTTAGGATCATTCCCATGTTACACTGGATTGTTGAATTCTAAATTCAACAAGGTGCAAAAATCTAAGTGATAACAATTTTGGCACGCCCGGTGGGACACGCCCATCAATGCATTTTGTTGATTTAATGTGTAGCCAGTGATTTTCAAACCTTTCAAGAAGGTTGTAGGCACATTTGGTGACTTCGTAAAGTGAAATGACAGTTGCAACCAGTGTTATCACAACTTATGAGAAGAATACAAACCAGAAGTGCAAAGGATTTTGAGTTTCTACAACTGTCACCACCCAAAAGATGGGGCAGGATAGCGAAGAGAACCCCTCTAGTAAAGAGAGTTCAATTAACACCACACGGTGTAAAACCTGAATCATTTTTCTCACTATCAAAAAGGAGAGGCAGACCATCTAAGAAGAAAACTTGTTCTACTTCACCAAGCTACAGAACAGTAAGCCCTCCTTCTAACAGTCCAAAAAAGGTTTCATCTATTATTTTTACAAGTTTTGCAACTTTTTCTTCATTAAGTTCTGTTGATGCAGCAACAGTATCAGGTGTTGTTTTTTCACATTTGAATCCACCTTAGCCACCTCCAATGGCTAGGAATCAGCCCTTTGTGCCATTTAATGGAGGTAGTCCATTAAATTTGGCACAACACAATGATATTCCAATGGCAGCCCTTAAAAGCTTGCCAATTTTCACTAGGGAAGATCAGACTACCCTAATAGAAGACATACGAGATGTTGCTTCATTGTGTGGAGTCCATCATTTAACTTAGGAAGATGTTGTTGTGAGATTTCTTGTTGCATCACTAAAAGGAAAAGCGCTGCAATGGTACAGGGGTTTAGCAGTGGGCACGATTGCAACTTGGGACAAATTTGGAGATAAATTGCATAAATAGTTCCAAGACAAATCTGATAACTTGTCTTTGGTTGAGTAGCTTACAACCATTAAGAGAGCTCCTTAGGAACAAATGATGGATTTCAACTTTCATTTTCAAAGAACTTGGGATAGGATTCCTACTATAGTGAGGCCTTCACATGAATATGCCTTTATGTACTATCTCAGAGCTATAAATAATGATATATCAATTTTAATGCAGTCAATGGGAGGAGTGTCTTTTCTAGACACTTATGAAGTAGCAATTAGAGCTGAAAATAGTCTAATACAGGCTAGTAAACTTTCTCCTAGGCCACCAATGCCTATATTTCTAGATATTCATTTGAATATCCCTTTGTAAATACTGCCTTTTACACCTTTGCCACCTGTTCCAATAGTATCAGCCCTGCTATAACTCAAGAAATTGTTGTTTCAGCTCCTTCAAATGAGTTACAGGAGATCAAGAGTTTCTTACAGACTTTTAGTAACAAGCTTGTAAACTTAGAAAAGTAGCAACAATCGTATAACAAACCTTATCAATAGCAGAGTCAAGGTCAACAACAACAATACCAAGGTAATAGGCAGCCTTATCAAGGCAAATACCAAGGCCCAAGGTAGAATGTGAACTCAAGACCTTTTCAGGCATATGCTCCAACACCTATTAGTGCAACTAGGGACCTTGTCCCTGTTCAAAACAACTTGGTAGCAGACTATGAGTGGTGCTACCCTTGCAATCAACCTCATAATCAAGCCACTTGCTCCAACAGACTCATAAATCGAGCATTAATGGTGTAGAGCATTGCAAGCTCACATCAAAGCATACCTAATGATGGAGCTCCACAATAGCAGGAGCAAACTACAAATGATGCAGCCACTATGCTAAACTAGCAAGGAGAAGAGTTTTGTGGAGTCAATTCGGATGATTCTGTTGCAACAAACACAATAGTGAAGAAAAGATCTTTTGAGCTTCAGCAAATAGTTGAAAAAGGGAAAGCAGTAGCAGTTGAACCTTCCACATCGCAATTACCTCACATTTTGCAGAGGAACTCTCAAGGAGTTGCCAAAGAGCAGACACACTTGCAAACTGATTCTACTGGTGTGAAGACCCATCAAAAGGTATTAAGCACAGTTGTGCCTTTTAATATTATTGACAACATGAAAAAGATGAACGTAATATGTCCATGTGGGATTCTTTAGCTATCTTAGGTCAAAAATACATATTATAGTCAACTTTATCAGATTTAAAGGTAATTTATGAGCCATCAGTTGGTCAAGTTAGAATTGTTTTATACCTTAGGTCATTTGAATATCCCTTTGTAAATACTGCCTTTTACACCTTTGCCACCTGTTCCAATAGTATCAGCCCTGCTATAACTCAAGAAATTGTTGTTTCAGCTCCTTCAAATGAGTTACAGGAGATCAAGAGTTTCTTACAGACTTTTAGTAACAAGCTTGTAAACTTAGAAAAGCAACAATCGTATAACAAACCTTATCAATAGCAGAGTCAAGGTCAACAACAACAATACCAAGGTAATAGGCAGCCTTATCAAGGCAAATACCAAGGCCCAAGGTAGAATGTGAACTCAAGACCTTTTCAGGCATATGCTCCAACACCTATTAGTGCAACTAGGGACCTTGTCCCTGTTCAAAACAACTTGGTAGCAGACTATGAGTGGTGCTACCCTTGCAATCAACCTCATAATCAAGCCACTTGCTCCAACAGACTCATAAATCGAGCATTAATGGTGTAGAGCATTGCAAGCTCACATCAAAGCATACCTAATGATGGAGCTCCACAATAGCAGGAGCAACCTACAAATGATGCCACTTTGCTGAACTAGCAAGGAGAAGAGTTTGTGGAGTCAATTCGGATGATTCTGTTGCAACAAACACAAGAGTGAAGAAAAGAGCTTTTGAGCTTCAGCAAATAGTTGAAAAAGGGAAAGCAGTAGCAGTTGAACCTTCCACATCACAATTACCTCACATTTTGCAGAGGAACTCTCAAGGAGCTGCCAAAGAGCAGACACACTTGCAAACTGATTCTACTGGTGTGAAGACCCATCAAAAGGTATTAAGCACAGTTGTGCCTTTTAATATTATTGACAACATGAAAAAGATGAATGTAACTATGTCCATGTGGGATTCTTTAGCTATCTTAGGTCAAAAATACATATTATAGTCAACTTTATCAGATTTAAAGGTAATTTGATGAGCCATCAGTTGGTCAAGTTAGAATTGTTTTGGGTATGTGTAGGATCATGGTGGGCCAAAAAGCGGTGATATGATGGGTATGTGTAGGGTATATGGGTGACAATTTTTTTTTTACCCAAAATTGAAGAAACGAAAAGGATTTTTAAAGGAGATTCTTAGCTTTTCACCAATATAAATTATGCTTTACTTTGAATTTAATAAATAATTATTATTCATTTTCTATTTGAATTATGACTAAAGTCCTGATTGATAGGCTAATTGAAAAATATCTATAGCTTTCAAATGGTATCACATTTTTTGAATTTGAAACATGGGTCACATTCTACACTTCACATAATATAGGATTAAAAAAAGAAAAAATGAATTTCATGAAGTTTTGACGAAGTTAAGATGGTCAGACATAAAAGTTTTTATATTTTTAAAAAAGTTGTAATAAAAAATTCATAATTAATTATTTACTTGGAAAAAAATTACAAAAAAAATATGCATCACATAGAGACATGAGTCCACTACTTATATATAAAATATTATAAGAAAATATTATCATTTTATTGTGGTTAGGGTGGTTAGACAGACAGGTCTACTTATTTTTTCCCTAAAATTTAAGTACTACTGCATTGAAATTTCAAATTTTCACTAAATAGATTTTTTTTCTTTAAATAAACGTAGCAGTTTAGAAACTAAATTCAATTTGATATAGATTCTATTCTTACATATTTTTGAAATAATATAGATAAGTTATTCAAATTTTTACGTCAAATTACCTAACTCTGATTTTTTTGAATTTTTTGCCACTTAAGGGCCTATTTTTTCCATGATGATCTTGCACATACCCTTTTGACAAATACCCCTCAGGATAGCAAGCAACGACCAAATAATGAGTAGGTAAGGATGTTAAACCTCCTCCATTTTACGTTTCTTTGATCATAAATGGTAAACTAGTCCACAATTGTATGCTAGATAGTGGAGCAAGTAGTTCTATAATGTCAAAACAAATTGTTGATAGGCTAGGTATTAAGTATCAACCATTAGAGAAGGGTGTTATCCAGCTAGATGGGACTTCCATTAATACTATAGGTGTTATTAAGGGTCTGGACCATACACTCCATGCTTTCCCAAATTTTTTAGTGTCCCAATACATATGTGTCATTGATCTACCCCCTTTCTTTGCATTGTGTCTCTCAAGAGATTTTACAACTAAGATAGGAGGTTAATTATGTGTCTGCCGATTGGTCACACATGCTATTTAGAACAAGGTATGGGACAAAGGTTACCATAAAATCTGAGAAATTAGCTAAGGATCATATAGAACCCTATAACCCAAGCATTATTAATGTTGTTCCTAGTGCTGTAGACACAAACTGTGTTGTTTTTTATGACAGTGAGCTTGTTACTGCTCAAGAACTGCAATATAAAATTGTTCCTGAGCCTTTTTTGCATGAGTGGGCAGCAGAGAATGTGGTGGATAACCCTGATGATCATATTTTGGATGTTGGTATGGGTATTTACGTGTTACATGAACCTGATGCAGAAGTGCCTAATCTTGAAAAAGGTGTAGATTAGCTATTGTTACAACAAGATGAGCTATGGGAGATGTATTTTGACAGTTCTAGAAATAAGAATGGAGCTGGAGGGGATGCAATGCTCGTGTCACCACAAGGTGATAGATATTTTTCTGCCTTTCATTTTGCTTTCGCATGCTCAAATAACATTGTTGAGTATGAAGGACTCATTCAAGGTCTTGTATGGGCAAGGAAAAGAGGCATTAACTGTTTAAAAGTCTATGGAGATAGTGAATTGATAGTTAAAATCAAGTTAGAGGCCTGAATGTTTCTAAGAATGATGCCTTGAAGTCTTACAAAAATAGAGTATGGAACATAATTGAGGAGTTTGATGCCTTCAATTTGATTTCTATCCCAAGAAATCAGAATAAACATGCTGACAGACTTGCAGCAATTGGAGCACAATTTGATATCCCAAATAATATAAAAAAAGATAAAATATAGCAGTATGTCAAAGTTGTAATCAGGCCATTAATTCCTGACAACAACATCAACTGGCAGGTATTTGAAAGTGATGAGCAGATTTTAACTTTTCTACTCCAAGAAGATCATTTTTTTGTTGTGAACCAAGAAAAGATTAAACAATAGTATGAAGATCAAGTTATTCAGCTGAAGACAAACAAGCTTCCCAAAGGACTGGTTACCTTGGAGTCCATATTCAACACTGATTATCAGCTTAAGAAAAGAAAAATCAGCATTCAAGTAAAGGAAGATCATTATGAAGAAGTGGAAATTTTTAATGGTAAGCTTCTTAAGTTAGGCAAGATCTGTTTAGCTAAAGATAGAAAAGCTTTCATTACTTTATGCCAAGAGTATCATGATGTTTTTTCTTGGCAATATTCTGATTTAAAAGGGTTTGACCCTCATATTGCACAACATACAATTGAATTAGAACTTGGTGCCAAGCATGTTAGACAAAAAAAATACATTTGAACCCCAAGCTTGAACCTTTAATGATTAAAGAGCTAACCAAGTTAGTTGAGGGGGGTATTGTATTTATGATTAAATACACATCCTGGGTTTCTAACCTTATTCTGGTTAGAAAGAAGAATGGGGAGATAAGATTATGCGTAGATTTTGAAGATCTTAACAGAGCATCTTTAAAACACCATTACCCCTTACCCTCAATGGAAAAAATTCTTCAAGCTATTGCTAGCTCAAAGAGATTTTCTATTCTAGATGGGTATTCTGGTTATAATCAGATCTTAGTCAAAGAAGAGGATCAGTATAAAACAATATTTACAAAAAAGTGGGGTACTATGGCCTACAAGAGAATGCCTTTTGGCTTATCTAATGCTGGTGCCACCTTCCAGCAAGCCATGGCTATGGCGTTTCAGAGTTTAATTCAAAAATTTCTACTTGTTTATCTAGATGATGTAACTATTTATTCCAACAATGCAAATGAGTACTTGTCACATCTCAAGCAGGTTTTTGAAAAATGTAGAGTATGGAATATCTCTCAATCTGAAAAAGAATATCTTTGCAGTTCATGAAGGTAAACTGTTAGGTCACATAGTGTCAAAAGAAGGAATTACCATTGACCCTGAAAGAGTCAAGGCCATACTTGAACTTCCATTACCCAATCACAAGAAAGGATTACAGAGATTTTTAGGTAGAATCAACTTTTTAAGAAGATTCATTCCTAATGTTGCAAACTTATTACAACCTTTGATTGCCATGCTTAAAAAGAATGCAATTTTCAGTTGGAATAAAGAAGCAAAAACGTAGTTTTGAAGAAATTAAGGAAGCTTTAGCATCATCCCCAACACTGGTAAATCCAAATTTCTGTAAAGACTTCATTTTGTATGCTTTTAGCAGCATTATTTCAATTTGTGCTATGTTGGTTCAGTAAAACAGTAATAACCTAGAGCAGCCAATAGCTTTCTTTAGTCAAGGACTTGCTGATTATGAAGAGAAATATACATTTGTTGAAAAACATGTTCTTGTTGCAATTAGGAGCTTAAAGAAAATTTTAAAACTCTTATTTCCAATAACAAGATTCATCTTTTAGTTGCACACCGAGTGTGAAAGAATTTCTGTTAAACAAAGATCTAAGTGAGAAAAGAGTAGGATGGATCACAAAAGTAATGGAGTTTGATGTTGACATCAAGATCACAAAACTTGTCAGAGGTAGAGGACTTTGTGAGCAACTTGCCTCAATCCCTAAAGATGCACATAAATCAGAAACTAGTGCTATTTTAGCTAATACAGATGATCCTCTGAATGCTCAAGCTGCTACTCCTGCATTAGCAGCAGGTTGGGTTCAAGAAATGACTCATTTTCTTCAAACTGGTGAGTGTCCACCAGGTTTAGACAGATCAAAATGAAGATACTTCATATTGCAATCAATTCCTTATGTCCTCAATGATAATATTCTTTCTAGGAAGGATCTAAATAGTGTCTTATTACTAGGTACATATTGATAATGATCAAGCAAAAAAGTGCTTCATGAGTTTCATGATGGAGTTTTAGGAGTTCACTTTGCTCCAAGGAAAAATGCTTGGAAAATCATGAGAGCTGGTTACTACTGGCCCAACTTATTTAAATATGCATATGCATGGTCTAGAAAGTGTGTTAAATGTGCTTTATTTGTAGGAAAGGAGAAGATCCCTGCTATGCCTTTACATCCAATTTAGGTAGGGAAACCCTTCATGAGATGGGGGATTGACTTTATTGGACCAATTAATCCACCTTCTAGTGCTGGTCACAAGTGGGTGCTTACAGCTACAAATTATTTTAGACAATGGACAGAGGCAGTAGCTTTGAAAGAAGCTAATGAATCTTTTGTTCTAAGCTTTTATGAAGATATAGTCACCAGATTTGGATTTCCTGACTCCATTATTTTTTATAATGATCTTGCATATGTTGGATTAAGAGTCATAGATTTGGCTATTAAACATGGAATTCATTTGAATACCTCCTCCAATTATTACCAACAAGGTAATGGTTTAGCTGAAAGTAGAAATAAACATATGATCAGAATCATTAAGAGAACCATGAAGGAGAATCAAAAGATTTGGCATACCACATTGAAATTTGCACTTTGGGAAGATAAAATAACCCCTAAGAGATCAGTTGGTAATTCACCATATGTTCTTGTTTATGGTGAAGAAGCCAGATTACCTCTATCTATAGAGCTTCCAGCTCTTGAAATTGTACATCAGTTGGAGATGTTTAAAGAATAGGACCCAATGTACGTAAGATATGCAGAGCTCATGGAGCTCGAAGAAATAAGAGACAAAGTAATGAAAACTTTGGAGTATCATCGGCTCCAAACAAAGATAAAATTTGATAAGAAAGCTACAACCAAAATCTTCTTAGAAGGTGATATTGTTCTCAAGTGGGATATGCTAAAAAGTTGACCAGGAAAACATACAAAATTTGACCATTTCTAGGTAGGCTCATTTATCATCACTAAATGCAAGGAGCATAATGCATTCCAGCTTTCAAATATGGATGGAGAAATATTGCCAATCCCAGTTAATGGGATTCATCTCAAACGTTGTTTTGAGGTATGACTTATCACTGTACATATTAGGTTAGGTTTTATGCTTTCAATAAGTATTTCTGCACTTTAGTTTAGTTGTTGTTTCATTTCCCTAAGTGTTGTTCTAGCATAGTTTAGTAATTTCCCTTATCCATTTCCTATTTTCAATAATTTTCCCAATAACCTGATCTATTATGATGAGTTATAAGTGACTTACAACCATATACAAGACTATTCTAGGTTTGTTTCTGAGTTTTCCTAATGACTCCATGCCCAATGGAAGAGTCTAGGCCACTGGTTTTTGATGTTTGACAGGAAAACATGCAGCTGATGTTGCCAAAAATGTTACCAGATTTTCACCTATAGGCTCAATCAGGAAGAGCCATCTATGTTTCAAAATGAATGGTACATTTTTATTAAACCTTCTATTTTACATTCAGTTATACAAATGAAACAACTTTACAAGATTACAAGAATACAAAATTATTACATTTATACAAGTGAATGAAACATAAAATATTTTACAATCTTTTTGAAAATGTAATCTTTATTGAATGTAATTAGATACATGTGTCTCACATAGCAAGCCGTGAGACTGACTTACTCATTTGATACAAATAGAAATTAAAATATACATGAATGAGTAAATGTAGAAAAGAAAATGAACATGTAAAGAAGGTAACCAGTCATTGCCTTTATGACTAGTACTCTAAATGAATCTGCTCCTGATTTCCTTACCTTTCTCCCTATAGCTCCTTGGTCCCTAGGTGTCTGGTGTCTGGTTACCTACATTGGATAAAGAAATGAGTTAGAAAATAATTTCTAAGCAATGAAAGGTTACATTCTAAACATGCACATCTACCCATACATACATACGCTAATTCCTATGCACATCAAATGTAATGCCTATCTTAAGTTTCCATAAAAGCCAGAATAGAAGAACATTATACACACTTAAGATAGGAATTTTATCTTTAACTTGTTTGTTTCATGTGCACCAACACATGAAATTATTTATCTAATCAAGTATAAGTGGGGATAAATGTGGCTCTCACAAGGGTTGAGCCCAGCTCATACTAATAATTGCATTATCCTAATCTATATATGCATAGTTCTTCATAAATGTTCTAAGTGCATATGGAACTACATTGCAACAATTGATATTGATCATGATTACTTCATAATCATAATGCAGAAGAGTATACAATGTCAAGAATCTTTAAACAACAACTCTTAAGACTATAACCATAGATCTATAGCAATAAAATGAATACATTCTTGTATATATTCTTCAAAACATATCAATAATCAATGGTGAAGAAATGCACTCTTTTAGTCTAGAATTTTAAAGATTCATGTTGATTCATTCAGAAGTTGAATTTTGGATTGAAGTTTTGAAAACCAAGCCAAATAGGAATAGAGCTTCAACATATTGAGTGGGGAGATTAAGGTTTAGGATATGTCATGTAATGCCCAATGTATTGTTTTACAAGCTCAGAGACTTTGGTAGATTCAAAGAGCATGGCATTAATAGTTCTCCTAGATGTGGTTACCATTTTGAAGTCAATCTCAAGGCCAATGAAGAGCAACCACCCGACCACCACAAAATCCCAAATGAAAAAGACTAGAAGAAAATATGTATGCATCATCTGCATTCATAGATTCTAGAATATCAGTAGGTTTCAGTTGTGCAATCACTTTGGGCTTCATATGGAATTTAGGTGAAAGGAATGAATATTCTAGTAGTGAAAGCTCAAAGGAAGAGCCACAAACTGAAGCAAAAATTATAGAAGGGCAGTGATACATTGAATATGCTTAGATACTAAGCACTTAGTGTCTTACCATTGAAACAAGTTCTACCACATCATTGTTTCTCTATTTTATTGAAATTAAGAGATGGATTTTAAAATTCAATGATGCTGCAAGCAAGTATTAAGTTTGCATGGAGTTCATTCCTTAGTGATTATTAAAAGGGAAAGTATAGTCATATAGTGGCAGGGTATTTTCCTTCAGAAAATGACAATCAAAGGGAGGCAGTATTTGATCACATTAGGGTATGTGCAAGATCATGATGGGCCAAAAAGTTGCAATATGTAAGTGATATGATGGCCCATGTGGCTGCCAACTTTTTTTTCACCCAAAATTGATGAAATGAAAAGGGGTTTTAAAAGAGATTATCATCTTTCCACCAATATAAATTATGCTTTACTTTGAATTTTGTAAATAATTATTATTGATTTTCTATTTGAATTACGACTAAAGTCCTAATTGATAGGTTGTTTGAAAAACATTTATAGCTTTCAAATGGTGTCACATTTTTTGAATCTGAAACATGCATCACATTCTCTGCTTCGCATACTATGGGATTAAAAAAAAATTCATGAATTTTTGACCAAGTTAAGGTGGTCAGAAATACGAGTTTTTTTTATATTTTTTAAAAGTTGTAATAAAAAATTCACAATTAGTTATTTACTTGGAAAAAAATTACAAAAAAATATGCATCACATCAGGACATGAGTCCTCTACTTATATCTAAAATCTTATAAAAAAATATATCATTTTATTGGGGTTAGGGTGGTCAGACAGACACCTACTTATTATTTTTTCCATGAAATTTAAGTACCACTGCATTGTAATTTCAAATTTTCACCAAATAGATTTTTTCTTTTTTTAAATAAACCTAGTATTTTAGAAACTACATTCAATTTGCTACAAATTATATTCTCACATATTTTTGAAATAATATAGATAACTTATTCAATTGTTATGCCAAGTTGCCTAACTCTAATTTTTCTAAAAATTTTACCACTTAAGGGCCTTTTAATTCCATGATGATCCTACACATACCCATTACACGTTATATATCTTCATGAAGTATTCTTGGAAATAAATATTTTGACATATGGTTGCAGGCTTACATTTTGTAGATGCAAATTCATTGACTTCTGATAAAAAAGTTTCCAAATTATTGAAGAACAAAACCCATTTAAAATGATTTTGGAAGGAGCAACAAGTACCCACAAACTTAGAGATTTGTTGCATAGTGACACTAAAGACATAGCCATGGTAGGAGAAGAACTGAAAACCTTGTCTCTAAACAATGCAAACCCAAAATGAGTAAAATGAAGATTTAGAATGAAAATAAAATAAATGTGTAGAATGAAAGTCATAGCCTGCACCGTCACAAATCAAAAGAATGGAAATTGCCACTGAATGTGACAAGGAAGTACATGGCTGTGGCCATTAAAACATAGAGAATGAGGAAAATGCATGAAGATTGGCCATAATATAAGCAAGCATTTGGCCGCAGCCAACATTTATAAGACAAGGGTTTATACACAAAAATATAGAAGTAATGTATAGGAGTTTCTTTTTTAGTAAAATACAATGATTGTGTATTTGAAGATAAATAAAGAGGAAGATACAAAGAAAGTTCAGAAAAAGATTTGATTCATCTTTATACAAAGAATGGTTCAATTTTGAGCATTTTTATCTATAGGATATGACAGGAAAATTCAAAATGCCTCTAAGAATGCTTACCTAGCTGTTGAAGCCATTTTTTTTTGTTGAAGAATCTACCAGAAAATTCAGCAGAACCTCCATGAATGAAGCCTATAACAAAAATTCTCCAATGGCAGCGTGGTATGCAAGAAAAATAATAGAGGGAAGCAAAAAAAAAATGCAAGTAGGAGCCTCTGAAACCATAGAAATCTGCCATGAATCTCCTGTCAAAATCCCTGATGGCGGCCAAGCTTCTTCAAGAAGCTTCATGAAGATAAAATGAAATATCTTTTTCATTTGTTGGCTTATTTTTGTTTAGGGTTTTCATAACCTTAAAGGTACCAACTTTAACTTTAGGTTTTGCTTAATTTTTTTTAGAAAAATACAATGCAACTAATGAACCTATGGCTTTATGCCTTGTTATCTCCAATTCCTTAGAATATTTCCTGATCTTTTAAGTGTTCCTCCTTATGTGTGATATGTCATATAATCATATAGCCTTATGATTTTTTCAAAAACTTATAAATTGGCTTTCTATCTATGACCGAATATGTAGTCTTTGCATTTGCTTAAATTGTAAAATATTAAATTAAGAGATGATTTTATAAATCACTTAATTTAAGTTATTATTTTTAAATGAAAAAAAAATAGGAGCATGTGCCCATTAGACTAAGTCATGAGGTAATGGAGGATTTGCTTTAATTTATGATGAAGAGAGCATCTAGGGGAGTTAGAGGAGGTTGGAAAACATGTGCCAAAAATGTAGCAAGAATTTTGACTTAGCTTTGAGACCTTTGGAATGTTTATAGGACGTAATTTTGCATACCTTGATGGTGGTTATAGTTAAACTTGCCTTTTTTCACCCTTTTGGAGCATTTTTGGAGTCCGGAGACTAGTACCTTGACCGGTGGAGAGGGATAATCAATATAGGGGGGGCGGGGGGGTGGCAGATATGATTTACTTGCTAGATTTTAGGCTTTATGAGTGCTTATGAAAATGAGGTTTCTAGAACCTTGTTTTGTGGAGCAACTTAGAGCTTGGCTACTTAGCCATTTTTGTAACTCATTCGTAACTTAGAAATGATTATGCGGATTTGGGGTGTTAGTGATTTCTCACTAATCCTTTGTCAACTTATGTATGCTTTGTAACTCATTTGGGGATATCAAATACATAAATTACCTTGGAAACCAGTGTTAGTCTCATCTTACCTTCATTCTTCTTTTGGATTATGCAAATTGTGAACTATGCTTATTAAGTTTGCATTTGAACTTTTAAAGTTGTAGAATTCATCTTTCCTTCTTCAAAATGTATGCAAATCAAGCCTTTTCATGAAGTATTTATGCCTAAGCCTATAAAATTTATGTTGTGTAGATGTAATAACTATCATCAGTTTTCCAGTGTATGTAAATCTATTTGTTTCATAATTCCTGACAGATAGGTGTATCGCCATAAGGAATACCATTTACCAATTTTAGCTTTAATCATTTTCATCAGTAATCCTTCTCTCTTTTCCTTCAAAGTCAGTAGTTTAGGTGATATTATCAGCATAGGAAGTCGACCTCTTCTAGAGGTTTGATCTTATCTAAGTTTCATACTTTCAAGATCATTCCCATGTTACACCAAGGATTGTTGAATTCTACATTCAATAGGGTGTGAAAATCCAAGTGATAACACTAAATATTA